>BHFT01063416.1:0-34776 GCA_004320025.1 Laticauda laticaudata
GATTTGGCAGAACGGATTGCCCTAGTGATGCAGCATGCGAAACAACGCATTTTAAAACGGAAAAAACATTCGCAGAGGGGACCTATCTCAGTATAAGGATGTCTAGAGGGATGCCTAGAGATTGCCTAGGAGATTGCCAGGCGGAAAACCTATATTTCCTATAAAAAGGGAGCCAACTCATCTGCATCTCACTTGCAGAACAGCAGCCCAGTGGGAGGACCCTCTGCAGCCTGCAATCTACTCTTCCTCTGTCCACGAGCATCCAGTCATGTTCCACCGTGGATTGCAACAAAGTCCTTTTCGGCAGCCACCATCGTTCTGCAACAGTGCGAAACCATCTGCAGCTCTGTGAACTCTACTGCGATGGAAGAAAAAAGGCAGCCAAAAAGAGTCTGGTCACGAAGATGGGTTTGCCAGAAGAGCAGAGGACAGACTGCACAGCAAAGCTGATGTGGAGCTCAGGAAACAAAGACACTCGGCGTCCAGACACTTCATGAGGATGCCTCCAGCCATGGTTTGATAAGTTGTGCAGCGGCTGACACCCAGGGTTACCCAAGCAGAGCAACCAGGCTTGGTACCCCAGCCTGGAACCTGGGCTCAAGGTGGCACTCACTCTGCGCCATCTGGCCTCAGCGCGACCACCAACAGGAGTCATGCGAGTACGGCTGGAGGGTCGCCATCCCAACACCATCAGCATTGGTGCCGTCAGAAAAGTGGTGCACGCGCCATCATCGAAGAAACAGGAGGAGCCTCCTCCAGTACCCCTCCACTGAAGAAGGATGAAAGAAAGGGTGCAGCAGCCAGTGGTATCAGAAGTGGAACTTCCCCCACACCGTTGGAGCCGCATCGATGCAAGCACGTGGACTGCAAATCCTCCACCCACTCAGGCTCCACTTATTTTCCAAACTCCAAGGGCTTCTTCAGCAATCATCCTCTTCGCCATGTCGATGCTGACTACCAAGTTCATGTACATCGATGTACATGAGGCAACGGCTCATCTTGACTACAAGTTCATGTACATCAATGTACTTCAGGCAATGGACTAATCTTCAGGATGCCAGGTGTTACCAACGCCAGTGTCCTCAAGGAGGGCTAGAACGCAACCTCATCTGTTGGGATTCCCAGATCCAGAGCACTTGCCAATGACACACAAGTGTTTCCTACTTCATCGTGCGGGGATGACGCCTTCTCCCTCACAACCTACCTCATGAAGCCCTTACACTCCAAGATGCCTCACCGTAAAGAGAGGATCTTCAACACAGGCTGTCCAGGGCATCCTGCGCCTTTAGGCCATTCCTGCGCCCAAACAGGTTCCAGGTACTTCTCACCACCATGCAGGCATAGCCCAGAAGACCGCTTGGGAGACATGGAAGCTTGCTAGCATCCTCGCGCACCAATCTCATGTGCACCCGCTACCCAGTGTTACAGGGACAGGCTTGTGCGACCGTGCAGAAGGCAATGGGACATGGAGCCTGGGGAATGGAGGCAAAGGGCGAAACCTGATAGACACTGGTGGATGTGCAAGGCCAAACAGAGCCTCACGTGAGGCGAAAAAGAAGCAGCGCAACCTCTGAGACGCTGGTGCAACTCACCATGTGGAGCAGTGGAGTGGCAAAGACAGGATGTAGAATGCTTAATGGATACTTCCGTTTCACCTGTCGTTCCATCACACGGATGAGATTGGGCCATGTATGTTGGGTGGGCCTACAATGACAGGGCGTTTAATAAAGAGTTGTGTTTATGTTGACATGTGCTGGATAATTATTACATTATTATTGGATAATAAAGGGCCATAGGTGTTGAACCTGGGAGGGTGGACCATACAGTCCCACTATGCTTGCGCTGGAGGCTTTATCTATCCCACAGCTATTACCCATCCCAAAGGTATCCCTGCTCATTCCTCAGGTATCCTGCCCACCCCACTGCTATCTTAACCATCCCACAACATGCAAAAAAGGCTGAAACCATTTCTAAAAGTTTCACCAAGGACTTTATTAAAAAAAAGAAATGAAGCAAGCGGTGTGAATCATTAATAGACTTTATTAAACAACAAAGCTATAAAACAAAAAATGAGGTCTTCTGGGCCACTCCTTTCTTGATCGCCTCAGTCCCAGGGGTAAAGGGTGCAGGTTCTGTGGAGGTGGCTGGGCTGGAGTGCTGTGTCATCAGGCTCCTCCAGAAGCAGAAGCAGCAGAAGCGCCAGCCCCAGAAGGAGTGGCCCGGTGCGTGGCAGAAGCCCCAGCGAGAACCAGATGAGGGCCAGGGGGCGGGATGGTACAGCCCTGTCCCTTCTTGCCAGGGCTTGGCAAGCAGATGGTGGAGCGCATGCTGCTGCTTCCGCATGGTTGTGGCGGTTGCTGGCTGGGCAGGGAGGCTGGCAGGAAACCAAGGCTGCAGAAAGCGCTGGCAGGAGGCAGGCACCAAGGCTTGGCAGAGAAGGCTGGCAGGCAGGCAGGCCAACTAGGCTGGCAGGCAGGCAGGACAGCAGAGGCTGGCCAGGAAGGCTTGGCAGGAAGGCTGCTGGAAGGGGCTGGGCAGGCAGCAGGCAGGCACAAGGCTGGCAGAAGGCAGGCACCAAGGCTTGCAGGGAGGCAGGCACCAAGGCTGGCAGGAAGGCTGGCAGGCAGGCACAAGGCTGCAAAGGCAGACATGAAAACCAAGGCTGGCAGGCAGAAGCAGGCAGCAAGGCTGGCAGGCAGGACTGCTGGCAGCAAGTGCTTGGCAGGCAGCGCTGGCACCAAGGCCTGGCAGGAGGGCTGGCAGCAAGGCTGGCCAGGGAGGCTGGCAGGACGCTGGCACAAGGGCTGGCAGCAAGGCTTGCAGCAGACCATGCAGGCAGGGCAGGCAAGGGCAGCTAATCCTTCCGGCAGCAGGTCTTTCCTCTGAAATGGCGACCTGCTTCCGAGCTGCTTCCGTTATATCCGCGGGGGCTGACGCAATGCACCTCTCCACATGCGCAATTAATTGCTCGGCATACGCTAGGCTTCGCTGGTTGTATCTTGCTGTGCATCGCTGTTGCATCCACTTTCAGGCCGCTAGGCTTCCACTCTGCCCATCTGCTCTTTCCAATTCGCGTCCGGCTTTGCTGCGCCCCCCGGAAGCCTTGCCGCGACATGCATCCGCTCCCATCTGCTTTCCATCGTGGGCTTGCTGGGCTTCCGTTCCGCATCCGCTTTGCATCCGCCCTGAGTCCTCCACGCGTCCGTGTTATCTGCTCCAGTTATGCAAATTTTTGCCCCTTTTGAGAGCGGATAACATGGGCTTTACTAAAAAAAAAAAATAACCCAACCCAATATGATGGTCATCCTGGGAATAAGAATCATCTCTACCCATCAGCCACCCCTAATGTAGCAGGTTCCTGTTAGGGCCCAACTCAAGCAACAAAGCTAAGTTTTTAGGCTATTCTAGAAGACCAAGATTGTGGTGGCAGATCTTATCTTTGTGCAAGAATATTCTAGAAAGCAGGGGCCACAGTAGAAAAGTCTCTTCTCCTGGACACTGCTTACCAAATTTTTTTGGCTGATGGGATCCAAAATATGCCCTTTTCACTCGAATGAGTGGTGTGGGTTAATTCCATTGGGGCAAGGTGGTTCCTCAGGTATACTTGAATCCATGCAATAAAGCAGGGATGTCAAATTCATGTCACACAAGCCAGATGTGTTACATGTTGGCCCTGCCCCCTCCTGGTTTAGCAAAGGAGAAAAAAGTCCTGATACATCACGTGACAATGCCACAACGATGCAAGTTTGAACCCTGCAATAAAGGCTTTAAAAGTGATGAAACTGTAGCACAACTTTTTTCACCACCTTCCCTTTTGATCCCTGAAAAGGGAAGGTGAGACATGAGATGGAAATTGTCCAGACAAGTGAGATCCTGTAGTTTTCTTAAGAAGGGGATGGATTAAGGCTTCCTTCAATGATTCCAGAAATACAGTCTACTGCAGTCATGGATGCAGCTGCAAAACATCCTCCTGGAGGCTTTTACCAAGGTGGGGCAAGGATCTAATAAACAAGTAGTTGACTAATAGCCCTGAATACCCTGTTTACTTCATCAGGTCCAACAAGGTTAAACTGCTTCCAGATAACTAGGTAAGTATGGCATCATCGGTGGACCTATTCCACACTTGCAATCCAACTGAGAATAAATTCAAATTACAGGAGCCTGGAAATTATATGTAATAGTCCTGAAAGGCTTGAAGTTTTATTTATTTTATTTTTGCTAGGTATATTCTTTATTATTGTCTTTCAAATTTTTAAGACTTATTTGTGAAAATATGCAGCCATATAAATTAATATATTAATAAATTAATTAAGCCCAAGGACTCCAACCATCAAACAGCTGTCAGTGTAATATCATTTCAATAAAGCCTATTAACTATAACAACTAATGAATGTCTGTGTGCAATGTTTTTAAAAGTTACAAATTTGTTAAAAGTGTTTAAAGGTTAAAAAAGTCATGGGAATATCAAGGTACACATTTTTCTATAATCAACTGAATACAAAACTGCTGTAGGTTTTCAATATTCAGTAAAGAGACTATGAGTCAATGAAGAAGAAAAAATGGATTCATATATGCACATTCAAAAACAGCTTAGATAAATAAGTAAGCATATCCAAACTTTTTCAGTGTGTGCTTTTTAATTCTTACCTGGGATTATCTATTAAAAATATAGAATTTAAAATTCATGAATTATTAAAACATATAATTTTAAAGTCTTATTATTATATAGCATTATTAAACTTAAATGATACCTTTCATCTTTATGCCTAGTTACTTATGTCTTAATAGTAACTGTATTCATGTTTATAAATCCCAAAAAAAGCTAGCACAAAAAATGATGGAAGAATAAAAAGAAAAAGTAAAAAGTGCAGAAAAGGAAGGAAAAGAGAAATTGAAAAAAAAAAGAAAAGAAAAAATAAGATAAAGAAAAGAAATATATAAAGAAGTGACTTGCCACCTTTATCATTACAATTATGAACAAGACTACTATAGATGCTGCTATTGATATTGTAAATATAACTTTTGACTTTAAACTTTTTCAAAAGTGTATTTCAATATTCAATATTTTTCCTGTGATTATAAACTGAATTTATGTGTTTGCCTCCTTTAATGTCTCTATGTCTGTCGATCTAGCTATCTATCATCTATCCAGTTAGCAATCTATCATCTTTCTAGTTATCTAGCTAGCTAACTATCATCTCCAGTGGTGAGATTCAATTTTTTTTACTACTGGTTCTGTGGGCGTGGCTTGGTGGGCATGGCAGGGGAAGAATACTGTAAAATCTCCAGTCAAAGGTGGTATTTGCTGGTTCTCCAAACTATTCAAAATTTCCACTATCGGTTCTCTAGAACTGATCATAACCTGCTGAATATCATGTATCTATCTATCTATCTATCTATCTATCTATCTATCTATCTATCTATCTATCTATCTATCATCTATCATCTATCATCTATCTATCTATCATCTATCTATCTTTTAAATTTATGTGCTGCCTGACTTGCTATCCACTAAACTTGTAATTAAATCTTCATTTTGCTAAGGATAAAATTGGTTGATTTCAGGTTTGTAATAGCTGAAAGCAGATAACAACCAGTTTCATAAATTTATGATTAGAAAAGGAAGTATGCAAACTTAGTGTCTTTTTCAGTGGTGTTAACCACAGTTTCTCTTCGCAAAACCATCTTCAGTACCCCAAAGAAGCCCCAATGCTATTAGTGTTTTGAAACATTTGGTCCTATAAGACTTTAGTGAATTTCACTCTACTGTCTTCCTGTATAATTTTGACTGTTGAAGCTTATCAGAAAAATCTATTGAGAATTTTTTCCTTGTACATGTCTGATGAGTTCCATGATGTATGGAATCTATTTCTGAGTTGTCTTCCCATGAACTTATTAACTCTTGGGAGAATGAGAATGAGTGACTTTACTCTCTCACAAATATATTCAAAATACTCATTCTTGATTCAAGGTTGCCATTAATTTGCAAAGGAAGAACAATGACAGGACATCAGAATAATCTGTGTAGAAGTAACTATGAAAAAATGTTGATTGTAATTCTGCTGTAGCCACATCTTCCACTTAAGCACAACTCTTATTTGTTATTCTTTTTTTTGTTTCATGGCTTATCATCAAAATTGATTGACTATCATATTTCAGAAGTTTTAACTGTTTAAAACTACATACATTTTCCAAAGATTTAAAGAAGCTCAATTTTTCTTTTCTTTATTAGATTTATATATATATACATATATGTTTTTTGTTCCCTTTGTCTTTAAAATTTACCAAGCTCTGAACAATAAAAGATTTCAAACATAATTCTATCTATATTTATCTTGAAATCCTACTGAGTACAATAGGATTCTCCCATAATTAACTAATTTTTCTAACATCTAAATATTCTAAATATGATTTTTTTAAAAAGCAAAATTAGGGAAGATAACTTTGCATCTGGTCAATCAGTGACTATAAGAATTTTTATATAGCATTAGAACATTGGAAATACATTTGAGCATATATTATTATTAGCTTGGAGACACATACACACACACAAATGTAGAAAAAAAAGGCTATGAGCAATGTTTACACATGTTATGTTCATATATAGATGCAACTTTTCATTTACAAAATTAGAAGGGAGATTTTGCTTACAGGTGATTCTCAACTTATGACCACAAATGAGTTAAAATTTTATGTTGCTAAGTGAGCCATTTGTTAAGTAAGTTTTGCCCATTTTATAACCTTTCTTGCCACAGTTGTTAAGTGAATCACTGCAGTTAAGTTAGTAACACATTTGCTATGCTAATCTGGCTTTTCTATTGATCTTGCTTGTCAGAAAGTTACAAAAGGTGATTTCATGGTCCCTGTCATAAATATGAGATAATTGTCAAGCATCTGAATCAGTAGTGGGATTCAAATAATTTAACAACCAATTCTCTGTCCTAATGACTGGGTGGTCATGGCTGGGTGTTCATTGACTGGGTGGGCGTGGCCAACTTGCTTGGTCTCATCCTTAGGAAATTAGTCCAACTCACAATAAAATAGCAGAATAAAATAGCATTGTTCCAATATTTAGAATAGAATAACTGAGTTGGAAAGGACCTTGGAGGTCTTCTAGTCCAACCCCCTGCTTAGGCAGGAAACCCTACACCACTTCAGACAAATGATTATCCAATCTCTTCTTAAATTTACAACTTCTGAAAGCAAGTTCTACTGATTAATTGTTCTATCATGAAATTTGAGGGACTCCTACAAAAATGAGGGAACCAATCTGTTTTCTGAAGCATGAAAAGACCCAAGAAACAATGGATAGAAACTAATCAAAGAGGGAAGCGACCTAGGACTAAGGAGAAATTTCCGAAGGGTGAGACTATCAACCAATGGAATAACTTGCCTTCAGAAGTTGTGGGTGGTCCATCACTAAAGGCTTTCAAAAAGAGTGAAGGAAGTACACCCCAAAAGGATAGTGCCAGGAACCACTAAAACAATGCAGAAAACTTAAGACAACCATTCCCCTTTAAAAAAAAGTCAACCCCAAACACAAACACAGCAAACATAGCAGCTGACAGGGAAACTAAGAGTAGCCGCTCAAGCTAATTGAAAGCCTGGGCATGCTGCCAAAAGCCATTAACCCTTCCAATTCTATTATTCTATGTTCTCTATGTTCTAAAAGCATTACAGTTGCCTGGACCTCTCATGCAATAAATTCATAGCCTGTATAATCAAACTGCATCATTGTCTCCTCCTGTATCTTTTCCTCCAGGAAGAAACAAAAAGTAGCCAATGCTGCAGCAGCTATAAAAGGTCTTGGGGAACTCCAGTGAGTATCAGCTGATCACAGAAATGTTACTTAATACTCTTTATAATGAAAATCTTTGTAACCTTGTCATTCTTCCTGAAGGGAAGAGGTTAATCCCATCCCTAGATGGGTGATTGATGGGTTTCCTGCCCTAATCCTGCCAGTTTCAGTCTTTTATTTACTTGATTCAGTGTGTATTGGCTGCATTCCAGCTGCAACTGTTAAGTGGTTCTTGGCTGTCTGTCCAGAGCTATTAACTGAAGGGAGAGGGGGGGAATAAACCTCTCTTGCACTTTATTTTTAGCCGTTTCTCCAAACTGCGTAAGCAATTAACTAACTGTTCAGGTAAACTGCTGAGAACTGGCTGAATCTCACCTGTGATCTGAATTTTGACCATGTGATCATGGAGATGCAGCAATCATAAGTGTGAAAACTGGTCATAAGTCACTTTTTCAGTGGCATTGTAACTTTGAACCATCTCTAAATGAATTGTTCTAAGTTGAGAATTACCTCTATATGCACAAAGAATATATCTTGTACAAAACTAGTTTAAGGACATTATTAAATGCTATAAACATTATTTTACAGCAAATAAATAGAGAAATAAAATTCATTTCTTACAAGCCCTAAGGTTGTACCAGCAGAATGGGGAAAACAGAAAATTCATTAACTAAATAATGTAAATGGTGTGAAAGAAATGACATAAAAAGGCTTGGATATTTAATGAGGTACATCATGAAAACGTTACAAATTGTGAGACATAGCAGAAGAGAAAAAATGTTGTAAAGAAAGAAATTGAACTCTGAAGTGTCAATTCACATTACTGCAGAGTATAGTTACCACATAGGTCCAAGTAGAGATTCTGCTTCATTAATGTTGGCATGTGCAAACAAAATGGAAATTTTTTTGTCCTCCTTATGACAAGCAACAAGCTTCCCAATGTGGTTAGGCAATCTCACTGAATAGATACAAACCAAACGTAACAATGGAAGTTTCACTGGGTACAACACTTTAACAGATTATTCAGAGCACGAATGCTATCCAGGAATAGAAGGTGATGATATATTTCATGCCTAAATAATTCTTACACTTGAAGTATGTTAGGCAAAGAGTAAGGAAGAGGGACAGAACTACAAGGGGCAATTAATTTTTCCCTCTTGGACCTTCCAATTACTGTCTTTCAACTGGCAATTATATATATATTTTTAAAAAAACTTCAATTAACAGCAAATGAGGTTTGATCAAAGCTTAATTGCTGTGCAAGAAGATAATTATAAGGGATATCTCAATATGGGGGAAGGGAGGCATATTCTTTCACATCCCCATCAGAGATCTATTGAAAGATCTTCCCACCTCTCTGAAGCTAGTAGGCTTTCTAAACACTTCTATTCACTTCAGTGCAAAATGTTTAAAAACTTAATTACCATTATGGAGAGAGGAAACATTTTGTAGGCTTCTTCTGGAAGTCAGAAGTTTCAAGCATGCCACCTTTAAAAATTTGTGCTAAGCAGTACTTGAGTTACATGGCTGCAATACATATATTTAGAAAGGAAATGGGTTAATTTTTTTCCTGATTATCAAAATCCCAAGGGGAATTTCCATCTGAGGATACTGTTTGACAAATGAGGGAAGCATCAAGTTGTGGGTGCTAGAAATATCATAAGCTAGTATTAATTTTATTGTAAATTCTAGACATGATAACTAAAGTCCCACTAGTCATTTCTATCCATTTCTTTCTGTCATGTTCTCAATTCATGCTCATGAATTGAAACAGGTGGTTTCATACATAGGACAATTGCTAGGTATGATTCCAACTTCAATAAAGTTGAAGTCTAAATATACTGACACATGCTAACACTGGGCACTTTTAGTGAGATCCATTTTGACAATCCAAGAAATATATGTCCACATAGATATTTACAACTACGATAATGGAATTAATTTCCCCATTGAATTTTATTTTGTCACAATGTGGTATAATCCTTAAAAATTGTCAATCTTTGAACAGTTTGTCAGCCTTCAAAGACTGCTGCTACCTGAATTATGACAGAGAGAGAGGAAGAAGCAATTTTTGTGCTCTTTTTACTTTATTCCCATATCATATTTTAAAGCTTTGATAAATTGCAAATACAAGAAAAATGCATTTAGACCAGGGGTCAGCAACTCATAGCTCTGGAGCTGCATGTGGCTCTTTCATCCCTCTGCTGTTGCACCCTGTCTCTCAAAATATGCATCACAACTGTCAATGTATGACACCCACCAGCCATGATTTATTGAACTTTTCAATCCCAGTAGGCTAACTATGGATGAATCCAAGAAAAATTTCAGAAAAAAACAGTATCTTTAATTCAACTATATATGCTAGTTTGTGGCTGCTGAGGAAAAAGTCAGGCATGAGAAGGATTTTGTGGCTCCCAGTGTTTTATTTTCTATGAGAAATAGGTCCAAATGGGTCTTTGAGTGTTTAAGGTTGCCGACCCCTAATTTAGACAGTAATTAAAACCTTATATATTGAAAATAGTTAATAAAAAGGAGTCCGTATTAAGCAGACTTAATTCTTTCTGACTAGTTTAATTAGGCTAAATCTCATTTGACTAAATGTTTTTTTGTTGTTGTTCTATTTTCTGTATTATTGCTGACAGTCTGGTTTCATCAACTATTCCCAGTATAAACAAAAGAAAATTGTATGTAAACAGGTCATTTTCATAGTCAATACACACAGTAAAGTACTTTGAAATGGAATTAAGATGGCACACTAATTAGACAAGCTGTAATTATTAAATTTAACTGTGCAACTATAAATTGTTTTTCTCTAAGTAAGGATTTAGAACTTCTTCTTTACCTTCTCTTTTGATACTTTGGGTGTCAGGAGAGATACAATGTTCTGGCTTTTCTGGCAGTCTTTAACATTGTTAATTGATGTTGTTATAGTACATCTTTGATGTTGTCTCTCATCTTCATTTGTGTCTGCCTCATGTTTTTTGACCTTCTCCTCATTTTGTACATGCTTTGTATGGCATGAAAGCTCATGGCATTCTCTCCAGGTGAGCAAGCTACTTAATTTGCTATTTTTGTATGTAATTTAAGATTGGTTCTATTTCAATTCTTTCTCTTAGAGTCTCATTTTTTGTTTTATCTCTTCTGGTCACTTTAGCAGCTTCCTCAAATATCGCATTTCTGTGGTGACTAACTTTTGCTTATGTTCTCTTAAAAATGTCCATGTTTGGCACTGGTAAAGGCCCAGTCCCACTGCACTTACAGATGCAAAGAGGATGTAAAACGTTAAAAAAAGCTTGCCATCCGTTGGAAACTGCTATGCATCCATTGTGTACTCATTGCATACGTGTTTGATACGCTCTATCCGTCGAGCATCTGTCCACTGCGATTTCATCCGTGCAACAAGTTTTGGGCTGCACAAAACTTTGTGAATGGATGAACTTTCCACCGTGTACAATGTAAATCCATGACATACGAGCAACAAACGTTCTATGTCCGTTTATGATCCGTTAAACATCTGCTGAATCCTCTCTGCATCCTCTGGGCATCCTCGCAATTCACATCCGCTGCAGCTGAAAATGGAAAGAGGGAGGAAAGAAAAGGTACATGGAACGTCTACACAGCGTTAGTAGCACAGAAATAGAAAGGATGCACAGTGAACGGTTTGCATCCGATATACATTCGTGCAGCATCCGCTTTCTTTCCTTTAGGCGTATGTGATGCATCCGCTTCATCCGCTATGCGGCCGCTTCGAAATTCTCCCCCAGAACCCCTTCGGAGGTGTCATCCACTTCCATCTGCTAGGCTTCCTATGAACATCCATTTAGCATCCCCGCTACATACTACCCACATCCGTTCTTTTCCGTTCTTTTCTGTTCTGTTTATGCAAATTTTTGCCACTTTTTGGAGTGGATGACAATGGATGGAGCCACCCCCGAAATTTTGCTCATCCGCTGTGTCCTTTATGCATACGTTTGCATCCGTCGGCCAGTGGGGATGAAAATGCTTTGGATGAGGTGTTTATTTGTGCTGATTGGTACTGCCTAATGTTGTAAGAATGGAGCAAGCTGTCCTAATACTTAAATTATAAACTCTTTTCTTCTAAGTAAGAGTTTAGAACAAAACTGTAATATTTTACAGAATCTGTAAAGGAGGAGGAACTTAGAGGAACTTGCTTTCTTTCCCCTACAAAAATCAGATTTCATGGACTATATTTCCAATTTAGATTCAACTGAGGGTCATATTCATAGCCATCTGCTCCTAACAATGATGTATTTTGTAATGTTATAACATAATCTCTGCCTTATAATACGAGTGCTGAAATGTTGCTTTCAAAAGAATAGGGTTTGCATTACACATTTAAAGTAAATGCTTCATCACTTACCATTCTCTTTCCTAATGCCTATTGCTCTGCCCTCTTGAGTTCAGATATGAAGAAACTCTTCTTTCCAGTGCCATCAATTATTCCTTTCCTCTTTCCGATATCTACAAAGCTGGAGATGTAGAAAAATATGTTCCTACTTACTATATTAATAAGATAATAAATAATCCATATGGTCCACAATATTTGAACTACAGATTCTAGCTATCATAGTCAAAAGTAACACAATTTTTACGATTTTTTACTTTCAGCACTGGCTTCCATGTGAGGATTTATGCTGAATTAGATGTTTCTGCAAGCAACTCTGTGAGTGGCAATCAGAGGCCAGAAATGAGATTCAAGTGAGAAAAATCTCTGTATAACAGGGCTGTAAAATTTGCAGCCTCGGGACTGGATACCATGCCCAGTTTAGCAAAGGGTGGAAAAGTCATGAGACATCATGTGATGATGCCATGATGTAACAAGTTTGGCACCCATGATTTAGAGGAAGGAGAGATTCAGAGATTTCCCACTTACACTATGATGGCATTTCTCATAAGATCATCACAGGATATGAATTCAGCAGCTTGGGAGCCAAATGAATATCCTAAACCATTGTGCAATCATTATGGATACTTTTGCAATTAAGAAAAGGGGAGGGGAATCCTGTTTTAAATGATTTAGTTTAAAAGCAAAAGACTAAAAAGATTTTGATTCAAGAAAGTTCTAAACGGATGAAGAACACTTTAAGAAACAAGTAGAATTTGGTTTTTGGGTAGTATAATGATGGAGGGGCCTTTTAAAATTGTAAAATTAACAGATTTTAACAGATTAACAGTTTGGAAAACTTTTGCAAAAAAGCTTGTTGTTTATTATTAAGGAAAGTAGATAATTGGTGGATTTTACAAATTAAAACTAAGGATAATATGAAATAGACTATGTGACTATAATTACAGGGCTAAAGTGTTAAAATAAATAAAAGCAAAAAATAAAAAGGAGACACTTTGCCTTTTACTTGCACCCAAGAAACTGACCCATTTTCACTTTCTCATAATAGCAACTGTAAGAAAAGAGACTGAAGGAGAGGCTCATTAGAACAACTTACTGATAAGTGCATTTCATCACATTTATTGAAGAAAATATTTGAGGAATTACATCAAGAAACTGATGAAACAGTTGCCGGTAGTTTGCCGGTAGTTTTCTTTTAAAAAGAAAATGGAATACGGATTTGCAGGAATAAAAAAGGATGTGGAAGAATTTTCACTTTCTAAATGGAAAAGTCAACCAAACCATTGTTTTAACTTTTCAGTTATAATACTTGCAGAATTATCCATCACATAATGTTCAGAGAAAAAAATTAAAATTTCCATGAGAATTTATGCAAAAATTAAAATAATGAAGATTGAAGCAGAAAAAAAATCAAGGAAAACCAAAGCTCCAACTTTTCCAACATGTTAGCAATTAATATTCTTCAAAATCCTTCAGAATCAAACTTGATAAAAAAAATTAGGAGTTTATTCCATTATGAATGTTCATAATGAGACAGTTTGAAAATTAAATATGTTCTACTGTTTTGATACAATTGCATTCTGTTTAAGATTGAGATTTATTATAGAGGTTTGCAAAAGAATAAAAACATAATTAATTTATCATAGAAATTCCTCCCTTGATTTTTGTTCATTTTCTCTTTCCTCAGCACATTTGGGTTTTTCTCCTTCTGATTATTTTCATCCACAAATTATAAAACAATACACTCTCAACTCTATTGGGGAAAAACACATTGGATAAAACAATACAGTCTATGAAGATGCCATAGTCTGTTATCTTTGTACTGCAGAATAAAAGATAAATTGGAGGAAAGAATGCTGTGCAACTCTTTTTATTGCTTTTATGATAATCAGAAGAGGTTCCTATTTGTTTTGATTGCATGGTACAGGTTCATTGTCCAGCAACAAATTATTGATTTAGCTGAAAGCCAGTAGTTGCTTGATTTAATACTTACAGGTGTTTCCTTCTGATAGTTTTCATTTGCAATTTAAATTGAAGTTACAAAGCTTAAATGACTAATCTCCAACTACTAAACATATTCCTTTGGGAAGCTATATCAGTCTGTTAGATAAATATATTAGAATTTAAATTGTGAGGGAGAGTTTGCAAAGTAGAGAGATAATTACCAAGTTTTGATTAAGAAACAAGGAGTTTGTGCAGGACAAAAAAGCAGACTATATATAAATTAAGGATGGTATAATCTAAAGATACATGGGATACTCTAAATATCCTTATATTAGGAATACGTTACTTATTTATTTATAAATTTTATTGGCCGCCCATCTTACCATAAGGTAACTCTGGATAGCTTATAGTCAAAGGTATACACATATCTTTAACTTATATGTAGTCTGCTTTTTTTCTGCACAAACTCCTTGTTTCTTAATAAAAACTTGGAAATTATTTCCCCACTTTGCAACCTCCCACTCACAATATAAATTCCAATATATGTATGTATATATACCAATGTATGTATACATGTATATGTGTATGTACATATCATACACATCTACATAGCATCCACATCTACATTTACATCACACACACACATACAAATAAACTAAAAGCAAGATTTAAAAATCAAGGACATGTGGAGAGAGACAGAATGGGAGAAGTAGGATATGTTGTTATTCAATTAACCAGCTCCATTGTACTGTTTCCATATTGGGATGTCAGGCCAACTGACAAAGCCAGATGTTTAAGCCCTTATGAAAGGGTTGCAGCCATTGGGGGAGCAAGATGTTCTGGAGGTTAGGAGCAACAGCTGAAAAGGCTCTTCTCCCGAACCCCACTGGTGAAATAATCAAGTTGATGTGACCCACAGCATGCCTCTTCTTCTGGTACAAGTGGCCCGGCCAATCCCAGTGGAATGAGTTAAAGCATCACGATATCTGAATAACTTCATGATGGTATTATAGTTATATTGGGTGATTTTCCTAAGACTTTATATGGATAACTGAAGATCATAACTGAAAGGCATCAAAAAATGATTTTGCAATATCTAATATTCTATTTGCTCTGTATAGACCACAAGAATATACAACACAATTTCCAAAAAGAAAAATAGTACTGGAACAGTTATTGATTTGCAGGACCAGAACCAGAATTCAGAAGAAGTTTCCTGCATAGTGGCCCATAAGCCAAGTCCAGAGAATGCCTGCAATCATAATCCATTATTATAGCCCATTATACATAGGAAAATTACAAAACTGGCAATTCTTTTTCAGATCCATTAGATGCCTCAGCTGTGGAGGATGGCATCCAAAAACTATTCCAGAATATCAAAAAAGTAAAAGCTAAGCACCAGCTGAATGATACCATATTTTCTTGGCAATATGCATCATTTCCATTTCAGTTAGTCCTCTACTTATGACCATAATTGAGCCCAAAAATTTCCATTGCTAAGCATGACACTTGATGTAAATTTTGCCCTATTTTATGACCTTTCTTGCCATAGTTGTTAAATGGATCACTGAAGTTGTTATGTTAGTAACACAGTTATTAAGTGAATCTGGCTTACACCATTGACTTTACTTGTCAGAAGATCACAAAAGGTGATCAGATGATCCAGGACATTGCAACTATCATAAATATACACCAGTTGCTCAAATTCAAATTTTTATCACATGACCATGGGGATGTGAAAATGTGAAATGTGAAAAACAGTTATAAATCACTTTTTTTCTGTACGATTCTAATTTTAAAACTCACTAAACAAATGATTGTAAATTGAAGTCCACTTGTACTAATCAGGAAGAAGAATTCTTATTTTAAGAATGGGCTTTGAATGTTGCAAAAACAATGGGCTTATTGGGATAAACTTAGTTGCTGTTTAAAGCTGCAACAAGCAGTTTAGCATCCTTCACAGCAGTTCCATGCTGTAGAGCACTTTATTTTCCAACAGCAGGGGTATCAAAGTGGTGGTCCACGGACTGGATACATCATGCGCAGGCCATTCAGCTCTGTGAAACATAATATGATGGCAATGTGATGCTGCAAGTTTGAAGCTGTGTTCTAATAGTCTTGCTGAAATGTTGGACAGCTCCAGATATCAGTGTAATCCTTAAATCTTCAACAAAACAAGCAAAACAGGTCAAGGCTACAGTTGGCCTGTGTTTCCACTGCACTGGAAGAAAGGAACAGAATTAAGTCACAATTTTTACCATCACAGAACTACTTTTGATAAGGACAAAATACAAAATTACAATTTGTTTCAAGAAAAAGAATCCTTGTAAATAAATGTATTTTTTCTGATTTTTATTTTATTTTCATGCATTTCCTTTACAAGTCTGATCATTAGAAATTACATTTTTGAAACCTGGGTGCCTGGTGGGGGGGTGTTCAAGTTGGAGGCATCAGAGGGAATCTGTTTGTGCTCAGGTGTTTGCCTGGTTTGTGGTGTGGAGATCTTTCTATTTGAGNTTGTGCTCAGGTGTTTGCCTGGTTTGTGGTGTGGAGATCTTTCTATTTGAGAGTGCAGGCTTCCAAATGATTGACAATCTGCTGGAATCATCAATGAAATCAATGAAAGCATGAATAGAAGAGATGATTCCAGCAGACTGTCAATCATTTGGAAGCCTGCACTCTCTGGAAACAAATACTGTGGGAGTAAAATACCCCTAACAACCCTTGGGGTGTGCGCACCTCAAAATGGCTTCTACTGTTCTGCACCATGGACTTGCCATGGTAATGGCTTCACAGTACTCCACAAGGGGTCTCCCTCTCAGCCCTCCAGGGAAACGTCAGACAATTGGGCAAGTGCAATCAAACGCTACAAAAATGAAACACCAGCGAAAACAAGAAACTCCTGAGGAGAGGAATAGAAGACTAGCAATCCTGCGCAAGAGACAGTACAACAGTGTGAGTCCCGACGAAAGGATTTTCCTGTCTAATACAGGACTGGGATAAATAAATACCTGGGCAATGCAAGGTAGTACTTCAGCTAGTATGTTGATAAAAATAGGATTGCCAACATGATCGCCAACATCCAGTGACGGATATGGCACAAGAAGAAGAGAGAGACATAGATCTCTTTCTCAAAGGAAATAGATTGAGCAATATATTACATATTGTTATCTCTGAAAGGTACTTATAAAATTGAGCCAGATCATTGTAGAAAGCAAATGCATCAATTGTACCTCATTTTGCTCTGGCAACCACATAACAGCCAGTGAAGGAACAGCTGCCAGCGAGTCACAATCCTAATCAAGTCTTCTGGAGTCACATAGCTATTAGAGAGAGATGTTTTTGCCCATGAACAAGCCTATCATTGAAGGGATTCAATGATTCACATGGCTGACTTTTTAATCTTGAGTTTATTTTTAATTGGGATTTTGAATAAGAAAGATGAATCCTGGAATACAGCAATTTACTATGCTGGGAGTACAACAAAAAGTGATTAAAATACTATTGCTGCTTCAAACTTTCTCTTTTAAGAATGGAAGGGTCTAGGGGAGATGGAAAATCTTCAAGCCCTGTCATTTGGAAGCAGTACCTTTAGATTTTGCACAATTTTTCCCCATTACTAATTCCCTCCCTCAGTTTTTGAACTTCAAGTATTTAAGATTTACATTTATATTTGGGGGCAAGATTTTTATAGGTGAAGCATGAGTGTCATGTTGATAACATTTGGTTATTTTCTATGTGTCAAACTCCAAGTAAACTCTCAGCTGCCAAAATTACTGTCAAATCCTGATTACCATCTCATGTCTGTCATGTACAGAATAGCACTATATGTTAAATTTAAGACAACAACATCCCCCACCAAAATCTCTTTGGAAATCACATCTCATAGGATCCAATTATCTGGCAAAAATATTCAGATGCCTAATAAATTACCTGAAAGATACTTGGCCCACAGAAGTCACACAAAAGAAATTCTGGAGAAGTCTTTAGGAGTTTGTTCATTTCAGTTTAGGGAATTAGCAGGAGAGTTTTCCCCAAATGTAGCTTTTAAAAGGAAGGCAGTATGAAATGTTTCTAAATATAAAACGTAAGCTAGACTTTTTTATTTTTTTCTCTTTTTTGTTTTATACTTTGCTATTTAAAATATATATATATTCTTGAAGTTGAAAAGTTGTCTTGTTAGTTCTATATGCATAAAATAAATCAATAAGCAACTTTTTCAATAATTTTTTAAAGATAATAAAACAAGGTGTGGAAAGCAGTGATTGATTGGAATGAATGAATTAATTTTTAATGACCCTGTAGTTCTTTAATTAGGGGTACAGTTGGGGCAACTGGGTAAAGCTCAGCATTTACTGGCTGGATGCCCTTCCTAATGACTACACAGAGTTCACAGGATATTTTTTTTTCCCTTTGTGTCCTAAGAAAGAAACATCTGCTGCTACCCAGGATTGAATTCTCAATTTTCTGAGTGGGAAGTGAGTTTCTTCACCACTAATGAATCTCAAATGAACAAATGAACAAATGAATGAATTTGTATAGTGCCCATCTCACCTGCGTGGTATCCACAGTTAAAATCCAAACTAATCAGCCGACATAAGTCAACCATTGAAGCCAGTTAAAGCCAGTTTAAAAACTATGTAATTCAAGGAAGGCAGGTTGATATCAGATGCTGGCTGATACCTTTTTTTTCAGAATTTTTCAGAGCCCTCTGCCTGCATCCAAAAGAGTGCAGAGCTCCAAAAATGCATTTTTCATTTTGATCTGGCATGGGGTTGGACCTAGGAAGTCCCCCGAAGCTCCATTTGCCTTTACAATAGGGATCAGCTCTTCTACTAAGCACGCTTGGCAGCTGTTCTGAATGACAAATGAGCCGTGGAAAAATATTATAACAGCTAAAGGCCAGTAACCTGTTTGAGCTAGTACTATGAGACCAAGGTTTTCCCTCTGTGAATGAAAGTACAGAGGTATTCCAGAACTTTAAAAAAAAGAAATCTGGAGAACTCTGTGGATAAAAAATGTTATTTTTTTCTTGGCAGATGGGAGGGGAGCGGAGGGGAGGAACTGCCTTGAACTTCATTCCTACCCTGTAATTAGTACATGATTTGTGCAGTTATCTTGTTTCACCGGAAATTAAATTGAATATTTTGGGGAATAAAACACTGCTAAGATTAAATTATAGGTCCTCCCTTCTTCAGGGGAAGAAGATTAGGGAACTCCTACCAAGCAGCTCATCCTCATTACTTACATTACTTTTTTGATATGGTTAACATTACTGTCAAACTTTTGCATTTTTTTCTTTAACCATATCAGTTTCCTATTTAGACCTGGCCAGATCAGTGGTCAGGGATTTGCAGAAAAGTTTTATTCTCTGCAAAAGTGGAGGAAGTATTTCACACACACACACACAAACACACACACACAGTCTCACATCTTGTTCTCATGAAGTAAAAGATCTCTATGAGAAATGCTAAAAATTAGGAGTAGTCTGGGAGAAATACTGAGAAGTGGAAGAAGGTGATTTTTTTTTTTTTGAAGGCTTCCCCCTTTATCTTCTCTTTGTGCCGTATTCTCGTCACCATGATAAAAAGATGTTGACATCCTAAAAATAATGCAAGGAAGAGCAAAAGAGATGATGAGAGATCTGGAGGCTAAACCGTATAATGAATGTTAAGGGAAGAGTTATATCTAGTCTAATGAAGAGAAAGATTGTGGGGGGGATAGGGTTAGGGTAGTCTTCCAATATCTGAGGGACTGTCCCAGAGAAGGGAGGTCATCCTATTTTACAAAGTGTCTGAGGTCAGGACAAGAAGTAACAAATGGAAACATATCAAGGAGAGATTCAATCTAGATCTAAGGAGAAATCCTGAAAACAATCAGTAGAATGGCTTTCCTCTGGAAGTTGTGGGCGCTCCATCACTAGAGATTTTCAAGAAGAGACTGGACAGCCATTTGTCTGGAATGGTCTCCTACTTGAGCAGGGAATTGGCTAGAAGACCTCCAATGTCCATACCAATTATTCTATGTTTTGTTTACACATCAGTTACTTCACCGTGTTATGAGTGAAATGCAGTGTGATCAAGTAACAATTTCTTAATAAGAAGGAAGAAATAAAGCGGAAGGTGTCAATAAAAGGGGGAAAATATGACCTTTCCCTGGGAAAATCCCCCAGGCAGGATTTTGATAGAATTCTGCTTTTCTTCTATCTCTTCATTAATGGAGGGTGCAAATCTTCTAGCCAACATTTCTTTCACAGAGTAAAAGGTATGAGTCTAAAGTAAAGATGATCAATATATTTAGTTTAGTCTGCTGCCTTGATCCAAGACAACAGTTGCCTTTACATGCCAAATTCTGGCTCTTCACACATAACTTTTTGTGGGTGTACTAAATAAACCTTCAATATGTTTTGAGGAAATGAACCAAATAGGCCAACTCTGGCACATGTGCAGGATCATTCCCCAATCTGGCACCCTTCCTTAGGTGATCCAGCTGCAAATGCAAAAATATCATTGGCCATGTTGTCTGGAAACCCTGATATTAATGCTCCTATACAATGCACAAAGCTTCTGCCATGTCAGTTTGAGAGGGAAAAATGAATCTCTTAGACTTAGGGACACCATGCAGGAGAAGCCAGTTTCTTTGGCCAGTCTTGTCTCACTAATGAGGACATATATTTTGCTTGGACAATGCTAAGAATCAGATTAAGACTGCATCTCTGGGTGTGATAATCAATGTGGTCATATCAAGCAATGGTGCCAGAAGCAGTTCCACTTCAGCTCATAGTATCAACAAAATCCAGTTTGCCACTAATATGCGATTGCAGGTGACAACTTTTCTCTGAAAATTAGGTTGATCTGACTCATTTCCTTAATGGAAGAGTTCTAATTTTGTTTTCTGTTTTTTTCAGTGGAATATTTCATTCTTAAGAGAAAGGGGCCTCTTCAGATGCACAGAAACTCCTTTTAGCATCTGGATCTAAATGGTACAACTGTTCTGATCTTCACATCAGTGAGAAGTGCTTATTTGATCTGGGCGCTGCTCTGAGGGGATATTTCAATCAATGTTTCATCCAACTGATGTTGGATCATTTTTAACAAGCTCCTACCTAGTATTTATTCTCAAGAATTATGGGGGTGGGGGAATCTGCTGTTTGAGACCTCAAAGGCATGGGGTCTTTCCTAGTGGTAAAAGACAACAAAAAATATATTTATTCTGTGTTGGTATGCCCTTACTCAAACTTGTATCCTGTTGTGAACATTACACTTTAGAAAGGATTCCAAGAAAATAAACTAATTTGAGGGGGGGTGTTAAAAATGATCAGAACCCATTTGGCAAATTTGATTCATGTTTCTAATTCAATTCATAAAATTGGAGTTGTTATTGGATAAACTTTGGAGCATACCAATTGACTCAAAGAACAGCACAATTGGACTTGCCAAGATGGTTCTTAGTAGTTTCTGTCAAGCTCCCAAAATCCCATCTAGCTTGGGTGAGTTAGTCAACAAGGTGATGTTTCACACTGCACGTTCACTTCTTAGCCAAAGCAGATACAGCCTTGCCTGCAAGTTGTTAACTCTCAAAATCTAATCTATGTGCACATAGAACTAAACTCAATGTTTACTGCAGGGTTTTTTTCTTTGGGCTTACAAAATAAATCTCGCTTTCTTTATGGACTCTGCAGGATACTATTTTTCCTTTGGGCATAAACATAAAAAGTGTATCCCTCTTTGTAAGCTGGGTTCAGGACATCATGGTAGCTGTGCACATATGTGGGCCAAGGCTTCCTATAGGTTTGTCTTTGAGTGATGTAAGGATGCGCTAATAATCCTTTTCCTTGTTTTGTTAGAAGACCTGCTGTCACACATAGTCTTTATTCTTAATAAATCTGGATTCTTTGCCTTGTTTTTTTAAAAAAATATGTTGAAACAAAGGCTCTTTTCATATGGTCTCCACAATTGCCATGTTTCTTACTATACTGATTGTCCCTACTACTATACAGCAACTATTGATTATTCCCAATGTCTCCTTATGCTGGTCAAGTCCTTTTCACCATCCTTCCATGGCATTTTAGGAAGCAACCAACGTTCTATCCCAATGTTTCTCAACTTCCACAAAGTTAGGTCATGTGTTCTTCAACTCCCAGGATTCATCTTAAAGTTGCCAAGGTTGAGAAACATTGCTCTAAACTCATTCTCATTCTTTATCTCACCGTTGCTTTCATGAAGGAGAAACCAAACCAGATACTGTCAGGAGCAATAAACTGACTCCTCCATTCAGTAACAAGGGTCAAAGAAATCATAGGGAAAGCCAAATATTTTTCGATTCTAAAGAAAGGAGTGAAGAGGAAAGAAGGCAAGATCCCTATAATAAGAAGCCAGACCATCCTAAAGCTCCAGAGGAAATGCTACAGACCTATCATCACATTTTCCCCCCTAGGGATATCCAACCTTGACAAATTTAAAACCTGTGGATTTGAACTCCCAGTTCTCCCCAGCTAACAATGTTTACATTATGTAAGTGGTTTTTCCACTTAATTCCAGAAATATCGTACTTCAAGTCACTATACAAAGGAAAAATACTGGACACTAAATACCACAAAACCAACAAACAGACAGGACATGATTGCATGGTGTACATTCAATCTCCCAATGTATGACAGTGATGATGATGTCAAGCATACATATGAGGAACACCATAAACCAGCCCATTCCTTCTCTCACTTTCTGGGACTTTCCAGATTGGAAAGACACATTTGTTCATATTGGCAAAAATTCATAAGTTTTTAAACAGAGAACTATCTGTAGAAATCAAAGATTCACCCAACCTCAGAAATTGTTACTTGGAAGCAAAACACAATTTATAAACCACATATTGGAAGTGTTTTCTGGATTCTGGTTTTCACTGAATATACAGTAATTGCCATGGGCACTTCGTGGACCTGGAGGGGGCAACTGGGATACTTACGTGCCTTCTTCAAGACTTCACCAAAATGTTTTTATTCCACTTCCATTTAACTTTTGTGCTGTTAAAGAAATCAGTCCTATTTTATGACCATCCGGTGCATGAGGCTTTAGACAAGTAGAGAAAGAGTAGAAAAAAAATGAAAGGACAGAACCAAATTTCTTCCTTTTGAGATTCATTCATGTGTTGCATATCAAAAAAGGAATAACCCTGTAAAATATATTATTATCAGATGCCATATCACATAACAGGGGAGACTAAAAAAAATGAGAAAACAGGAATGCCATGAGAACAAAAATTGGAATTATTCATGGATGGCATGAGTACAACAGATGATGACTTCTTGAAATCTGTAATATGGCCCTTAAAGTAACCAAATCATCTATAAATCACATCTTAAGAGAGTAGAACTATAGATCTATAGAATAGTGCCGACAGGGATGTCAAAACGTACATGAACATGGAAAATTTTGTAAAAGAAATAAAGCAGAATTGCAAACCAGTTGACATATTTTAGATTTTCCATGATCCTCAAACCTTCCATTTGGATTATTTCTTATATATTTATACAGTATGCCCTAACATTAGTGTTTGGTATTTCCATGCTCATTAACTGTAATAAACAATTTTTAAAAACAAATACATATTTTTAATTAAACACAAGAGAAAATCAAACATCCCTTTTGTAAAATGATCACGCATTCTTTTATTCTTTGCAACCCACCCAACAACTTATCCTGTTTCCTTCAACATGAGAATTCATTGATCACATGCTATAGAGAGTAAGGGAGGTGACCTTGACAGAAATATGCAAGAACCATTATCTAGGCAAAGAGGGTTTATGTATTCTTTAAGCCCTGGGAAATGAGATAATATTTGGAAGTGACTCAGAACTTGCAAGATTGATGTCAACTCCCCCAGGTAAACCAGACCAGACTACCAATTCCCTAGAAAGACCTACAAAAGACTAACACTTTATTGAAATTAGTCACAGTAACAGAATCCTGCAAGTCAGATTGGGCTACACATCCTCCTCCTCCTTATATGTCAATGAATCAGGGAAGTGGTTGCCTGAGCCGCTTCCAAATATTATCTTGTTTCCTAAGGACTCGTTTCTAGGTAACAGTTCTTGCATATTTCTGCCAAGATCACTTCCATTACCCTGTGTGTATGCCTATAAATGGATGGATTCTCACCCAGAGACCCTGCATTTGGTTATTGTTCCTGGAGGTGTCATCTGAAATAACCATCTAAGGTTCTCTGTGTGCTATTTCCATTATGGAAGGAGTCCAGCTCTTCATCTTTGATGGTCATCAAGGTGAATGCCTTTCTTTCATAGACAGTAAGAATTGTTTTCAAATCTCTATTTCAGTCGAAGCTGCACTGCAGATCCATTTTCTACAAGTTCAAATGTATTGTTATTACAGTTACCTTGGTATTGTTCCCTGCCTGGTCATGCTTTTTCACAGAACTGCAAATGAAAGTAGAACATATTGCAGGGTGGTATGGCAGGAAGAACATGTTCTGACTAAAAATAGGGTCATGGAAAAGGAATCCATTGTAAAGGGTTTCTTTGCGAGCAGAGATCCTTGAGATAAACACAGCATGCTATCTTTTTCCACTGTAAATATGTGTGTGTGTGTGTGTGTGTGTTCAGCTATATTGATGGTCAAAGCCAACATCAATGAGACAGAATTTCCCACCATTCTTGAAAGAAATTGTCCAGGTATCAAGAGCAAATACTCTACCACAACAAGTCCTCAACATATGATCAAAACTGAGCCCCAAATCGCCATTGTTAAGTGAAACAACTATCAAGTGAGTTGACTCATTTTACAACTTCTCTTGCCACAGTTGTTAAGTGAATGAGTGTATTGTTAAGTGAGTAACCCGGTTGTAAAGTGAATCCAGCTTCCCCATTGACTTTTGCTTGTCAGAAGGTCACAAAAGGGAATCACATGACCCCAGGGCACTGCAACCATCATAAATATGAACCAGTTGTCAAGTGTGCACATTTTGAGCACATGACTGTGGAAATGCTGCAATAGTTGTAAGTGTAAAACATGGTCATAAATCCACTGTAATTTTGAATGGTCCCTTACAACAAATGGTTGTAAGTCAAGAACTACCTGTATTCACCCCAGATCATTTACTTCATATTTCAATGAAGTACCTTCAATCCTCGGTAGGGCCAGGTATTTCTCTCTCTGGGCCCACTGGGAATATATCTACTGAACAAAAGTCCACATTGGCAACAGGAAGGGCATCCAGCCATTAAAATACTCTCCATTCAGTTGCCCAGACTCCATCCCACAAGGGATTATGGGGTTGTTAAACAAAGGTAAGGATGATGATAATTTACTTCATCTTTCTGAACAATATTGCTGATCATGGAATCTAATTTGTTCCTTCTCTGGTTTAATCTTTATCTTAAGATCCCTGATTCCCCAGACATGAAACCAAAACACTTTGAAAGTTTAGAACAGATGCAGAAACTTCAGTGGTACCCCCAGTGCCAAAATGGAGGTGGCATTTCCATCTAATTAACTGATGACTAGATAGAAAATGACTACCCACACAAGCGCACTCACACACACACACGCACACACAGACACATCCTGCAAAAGCTGTGGTAAATTAATAGGAGCTATAAGAGCACAATCTCTGCCTTCATATAGGTCAGAACTGCCTATCACTTGCCTACCTGTCTTTAACGGTACCCAGAATACACTGCCTGAGGTGGCTGCTTTCTTTTGCCTGGCTAGAGCTGCCTCTGGCATTGTCAGCTCATATCGCCCAGCGTCCCAAGACTATTACTCTTCTGATGACAATCCCTGTAGTTTAACACAATCTACCTTTTTGCTCGCTCACTCTCTCTCTCTCTCAACTATTAACTTTCAACACCCTGTCTAATCAATTGTCAGGCAATTCCTCAGGGATGCTCCCAAGTGAGAAGTTACTATTAAGCAAAGATTCATAATTTTTAACAGAGGCAGAGTTAGATGGATGGATACAAAGACTGATGTGTGTGTGTGTGTGTGAGAGAGAGAGGGGGGGGGAGAGGGGGGGGAAATAGACAGACAGACAGCAGACAGGCAGGCAGACACACAAAAAGTCAGACAGAGATAACACAGATAAAAAGAGTAAGGCATTTGTAATAGCTTAACCATTAAAAATATTTAGATTAATTCAGGTAACCTCAATGAAGCATTCAAAGTGTATGTGATCCCTGTTATAATTAGCACAGCTCTTCCTCAAACCTGTAAGTCCCTATTTCTAGCATAAGTAGAACTGGACACAAAGGACGTTTCAAAATAACTGCCAAACTCCTGGTCGTGGAAACTGAATATAATATTTTTCCCCTACAGAAGAGCAAGATATTCTGCAATATTTTCTCCAAAGTAAAAACTTCTTAATTGGTGATAAGACAAACCACTAATACAAAATCTCCAGAGGAAAGGAGTTTCCTCCTGATGTCTTCCTTGATCTTTAATGCAAACATGGGAAGCAGGAAAACTGCACATCCCTAGAAAAAGTACTGTGTCTTGAGAAAGAGGATCCACCCATCCATTGGTCAGTCCCCACACAAACAACTTTTCCCATCCTTCTTCTGGTTGAAAGGCAAGGACACTGCTCTATGTTTACAGAAACTGTCTTGAAATGCTCTTTTTCTTGGGAAGAAATTAGCAGCAGTCATATCTTGTGGGCACAAGCAATGAAGGCTCAGAGAAAACAATGTAGGAGAAAAATAAGATAGAATTAATACCGAGGCAGCTTCCTCAGTGGTGGGATTAAAAAAAAAATTACTACCAGTTCTGTGGACGTGGCAGGGGAAGGATACTGTAAAAATCTCCATTCTCCTCCCCACCCCACTAACCTGCTTTCCAGCTCCGTTCTCCTGTGCAGGGCAACCAAAGGAGACCTAGCCAATCATCTGGGACTTGGGCGGCAAAGAATAGATGGGGTTGGCAGAATCAAAGGTGGGATTTGCCAGTTCAATTTGGAGTAGTACCATTTTGAGCAATAAAACACTGGTATTAGCCACTGCTTAAACTATCCAAAAATTATCAGTTATTGTCCTTCTAATCCCACATGGTTTCTTCCAACTAATTGGAGAAGTGAGTTGTGGCCCCTAACCCTGGGGAAATCGCCCAGTTTTGCTATATCAATATATCCAGGACTGATTTTATTATCTGCCTGCAAACTATCTTCCCTAAACAGGAATCCATCTTATTCAATAATAGTAACACTAATTCAAAGGCCATCCTGCAGACTGTTTTTTTATAGTTTCCAGGACTTCTCAAGATTGAACTGTCAACACTGAACAGCAAGCTACCAAGAGACAGTGGCAGAATTTTCCACAGATAATCTCTGGAAAATGACGAAGGGGAGTTAAAAGCCTACAAGAGGACTCCCTGTTGTGACTCTCAATGGCAAAACAACAACAATGCTCCCAGCTACACAAGTGTTGCCTGAGAGTTACTATCTGATGCAGCCCACAGACTGCAGCACAAACAGCAGGGTTTTCTCCAGTCATTTTAATGATCATCCAGATTTATAAGCTACAGGTGAATAAAAAAAATAATTCAAATGAAACAAGAAACAAGTGGTCTTGCATGCCCATCCCATTTTCTGTCTCCAACATTCTCGTCTTGCTGCAGAGTTTGATGGAGAAGCTCAAAGCAGATAATTCTGTGGGCCTGGTGCACTGATTCAAACAAATGAAATAAATGACTATTTTGGTCAACTCAAGTTCAACAAATGGAAAATAAACAAGGGTATGTGCAATTTTCCCATTGGTTGAGACTTGTGCCCGTATTTTTTACTTGGATTCTGTTAATGCCTGAATGGTGGTTTAGTTGAATAACACTTGAATCCTATTGATTTTAAGGAGAACAAAGTGCAACTAATTTGAGTCTGGTCTGGTTCCAACCACAAGAACATTAAGCAATAAATGAAGGGATTAACCAACTGAAATTCATGCAATTAATTGAATACAATTTCTATTATATACATAATAGCGGGAAGCATTCTAAGCAATTACATTAATACTCCAGCAGAGAAAAATCTACTTAAATTGTGAAACTGGGGGGTTGGGGGGGGCTTTGTAGCTCATTCCAGGCAAGCTATTTGGTTTAAATGTGAATTCCTTCCAATTCCCTAAAGTAAAATTTATCATAGATGAATGCAATGTATGATTATTTCCTTGCTATTCATATTTTCCATATTTTTTCCCAGTGTGCAAGGCTGGTAATTGGAAAAAGGAGATTATTTCCAAGGCAAAATCTTGCTGAAGATAAGGAAGGAGAAGAAATTGAGAAGATAAACTCACTGTGTTGCCTGCCTTCTTTCTCCATCTTCTAGATATATAGGATTAACAATGACCATCCAATGGATTGGAGAAGGCGTCTTTAGACCTAGAAAGTCCGATATATGCAAAATGCTTTGTTGGATTGGTTACATCTGTACTAGATTATAATACTCTCATTTTAGGAGGTTTATGAACTATAACTAATTCTATTAAGTTAAGTAAATATAACTTTGGGAGATGAATAATCAACTTTCAGGGAACAAGAACTAGTTTATATCAAAATGCAGACTTTATTTGAAGGTCTCCATAATGTAACTATTACTGACCATTGGAGGGAAGTGAGAGAATTGTCATCTCCAACTATCTCACAGCCTTCACACTTTGAAAAATAGTATTCATGCAACATGACTGGTATTCGGGAAATACAGGATTCAGACTAAACCTACAAGATTCGATGCTTACATGCATCAATTCTATGTATATGGGGCATTAAATTTGAACAACTTGAGCAATATAAGGCTGTTGTGTTAAATTCCTATCTTGACATCTTTACCTCTGTTGTCCTATGCTCATTTGGAAGATTAACTGAAGAGGAATATTGCAGTTGTTAGTCGAATCTTGTCATATAAATTTAAAAACATTAAATGGGACTAAGATGTCTGCTTACATCCCTATCTATAAACTTTAAGGTCAGTATGAGGGTTCCCATTTATTGGGATGTTATTTATGAAGACCACACAATGTATGAAGACCCTTCAAGATATGGCAGATTAGGAAAGCAGAGTTATGAATGCTAATGCTATTTTTAAATATAAGCTTACAGTAACAGAACCTTTCAAGTCTGAATATGTATCTACCCTCCCTTCCCTCCCTCCATCTTCATGAGATCCTGAGGCATTATCTCATCTCAAAGTTCTATCCCATACTCAGATTTATTATATCTGACTTCTGTCTTGGTTGTGGATCTTCCTCCAGTTCCATAAAGTTAGTCCTCATTGCAGAATGAGAGTTAGCAGGGACATGGCCTTCTCAATGTTGGCTTCCCCACCATAGAGTTCTACTAGCAGGGCATTTCCCCCTCTATATTATTTAGACCTAGAAAGCTGTTAACAATCTGAATGGTAACAAATGCAATTTGATAACCATTTCCTCTATAAGACATTTTAGTGTGCAAGAAAGCAACAGAGAGCACTCTGCTAATCAGATGGAGCAATATAAAATTATCCAAAAGCAGAGAGGAGGGAATGAAAATTATCTCCTAAGGAATTTTAATCCAGTTAATATTGCATGAAATTATAATACTACTTCATGCCGATACAATGGGCAAAAGCAATGACTTAAGAACAGAGGGAGAACAGTATTAAAATAGTATTAAGTATTCTTTAAAATTACATCTATATTTTTTAAAATATTCTCTAAAGTTGCCTCTATCATTTTAATTCTCCATTTGTGCTTGGGAAATTATTTAATATAGGTGGCAAAATCTCTTGATAAATATTCCCTGCATTGCTAAAACTCTCAATATTTCAGAAACAGTTTGAAAAATGATTTCATTTTCAAACTTGTAAAAATGAAAAATTAACTAAATATCAATTTAGTTTTGCATATATTGTCCCATGTATACCACCCATGTACTTTTGTGATAGTTTTAAACATGGTTAAAAGCAAAGTTCTTTCCAAATACTCAAACAATTCATTATTCAGAAGCATATTCTGATAATCCTCTCCATCTAATCCTCCTTTGGAACCATTCTCAGCCACCACCCAGGTAACACAATCAAAGTCAGAGACTAACAATTGCTTGTTTTAATCAAATTCAACAGGGAATTTTTAGCACTTTGTCAAATTACAATTCCCAGGAGCTTCTGAAATAATTCTCTTGAGAGTTAATGTGAACTACACTGTAGAATAGATGGATCCCTCTTTATCTCACACACCTTTTTGTAAATGCAGGAGTTTGGGATTTGTTTGTTTGTCTGTTTGCTTTTTTTTTTTTTGATTGATAGTGATTTAACTGTGATTGTGCCTTAGTCCTCAGATCTGAACTGACCACTTATTTTGGCATTAGAAAACTAAATGAACAATCTAATCCGCTTGGTATGTTGCCTGGGATTTAAAGCCAGATTGATAGAAACAGACACCCTTCTCTTCTTTCTCCTTCCTGGGCCATTCTGACATATAATATCATGCTAAAATAATTTTAACATCAGGGGAACTTTTTAGAGAAAAGGCCCCCTGAATTGCTTTAATTAATCCTTTGCTGATTGAACCTTTGTATTATTTTTTTTTAATTTAAAAATTTTCATGTACATTTTATTTCTGCAAACACAACACTGATTCCAGATTACACTGGATTCATCTACATAGAAGATAAGCTTCTGGGTGAGGAATAAAAAGACCTTTGTAATAGGACTTTTAAGTTGATTGCTTGTAAATGTAACTGACTTATTCAAATGTTCTTCTAATCTCTGATCTGCATAGAACATTCTAATCTAAAGACTGTGCCAAAGAAGTGCTTTTTTATCACTTGTTTGCCAGAACAAAAAGAAAAAAGAAATTATTGCCTGATTATCATGATTGAGGGAAAGATCCAAAGTGCAGAATAATGTGCCACATTCTGCATCATGGATACTGTTTGAGTTGTAATTCTATTGCATTTTCAGACCACTAATTTTCCAGTCTGTGCTCATAAACTATGATTTGAAATGATGTGGAATTTAACAGGGTCTCATTCTCTGGGTCATAAAGGAAACATTTTCCCCCTTTTGGCAGCCCCCATAATGCTGCTGTTGACAAATCAGTGGAACTTCTGTACAAGACGAGGCAATCCCAATTGCCTGGAAATTAAAAGTGGCTCAACTAGTTTTGTTTTGATTTTTTGAAAAAACAACAACAACCACCTGAAGTTGTACGGGCAGACCTTAGTCTAAGATTCTTGGGAATATATACTGTTAAATATCTATGGCGCCTGGTGCATGGCATCTATTGTGAAAAAGAGACACACTATTTTGTACGCAGAAGGACAAATGCTGCAATTCTTTGCCAATGTTAATTTGCTAGAACCTATATGCAAACTATGTCTCCAAAATCCTTTACTCCAGCTGATACTCTTCTTATTCATATATTTTGTTATTGCTTCTGTAGCTTAAAGGCCTGGAATAGTTGTTATTAATATGGTGGCTATTATTATTATTATTATTATTATTATTATTATTATTATTATTATTATTAATGTTGTTGTTGTTGTTGAAAAGTATCTCTGCTTTAATTCAGCGGCAGTGCCTCCAAATAGAGAGTAATGGCTTGTCAATTACAAAATTGCCATGTTTCATTTAATTATGTTTTAGGCAGAAATTTCACCAAAGCCATGGTTTATGAGCCACAATGGTTTAGTCCACACACATATGCAAAGACAAGCTCAAGCAACCTCACATTATATAGCCTACTGCAAATTTTCAAGATGGTGATGATGATAATGATGATAATGATATGAAAGATTTGAGGAGCAATTATGAAAAGGGTGATTTGGACTGAAACCACTTTCATGGAGTAAAATTTAAATACTTTTCCAATGCGCCCTGATGAAAAATACTGTGAGAGGTGACTTGTCCCTGGATCAACAGATCTTTTCTTTGTTAATTTTATATAAGTATTATTTTCCATTCATCCACTTACTTACCTATCTATTCCATTAACTATGTCATAAATTCATCAGTTGTGGTGGGGACAATGTCCTTGTTCCTGAGCTATTTGACAATCTGAAATGTGGCATGAAGAGACCTTGGAGATCAAGGAAAGAGATAGAGGGGATGGCAGGATAAATTTTACAGCAGACTTTCACACCAGAGACGACAGTGTTTAAGTCTACTTTAAACTAAAATTTTCTCTGAGCCAGATGTTTCAGCTTTGTTTTGAGATGCAATGAAACAATAAATCTCTGAGGTTGCAGCCAAAACATGTCATGTTAACTAACAAAAACAGCTTAATAGAGTTGGATGGATGGATGGAGAGAGGGAGAAGGAAAGAGAGGGAGAGAGGGAAAGAGAGAGAGAGAGATTGCCATTCTTAGGACTAAATGATGAAGAAGAAACAAATCTCACTTACTTTGAAATTCCCCTCAAAAAGTTAAAGGCCCGGTCCCACTGGCCGACGGATGCAAAATGTATGCATAAAGGACACAGAGGACGAGCAAAATTTTGGGGGTGGCTCCATCCATTGTCATTCGCTCCAAAAAGTGGCAAAAATTTGCATAAACAGAACGGAAAAGAACGGACGTGGGTAGTATGTAGCGGGGATGTTAAACGGATGTTCATAGGAAGCCTAGCGGATGAAAGCGGATGGAAGCGGATGACACCTCCGAAGGGGTTATGGGGGAGAATTTTGAAGCGGACGCATAGCGGATGAAGCGGATGCATCACGTATGCCTAAAGGAAAGAAAGGGGATGCCGCGCAGATGTATATCGGATGCAAACCGTTCACTGCTCATCCTTTCTATTTCCGTGCTACTAACACTGTGTAGACGTTCTGTGTACCTTTTCTTTCCTCCCTCTTTCCATTTTCAGCTGCAGCGGATGTGAGTTGCGAGGATGCCCAGAGGATGAAGAGAGGATACAGCGGACGTTTAACGGATGATAAATGGACATAGAACGTTTGTTGCTCATATGTCACGAATTTACATCGTACACGGCGGAAAGTTCATCCGTTCACAAAGTTTTGTGCAGCTCAAAACTTCTTGCGTGGATGAAATCGCAGTGGATGGATGCTCAATGGATAGAGCATATGAAACACGTATGCAATGAGTACACAATGGATGCACAGTGTTTTCCAATGGATGGCAAGCTTTTTTAAAATGTTTTACATCCTCTTTGCATCTGTAAGTGCAGTGGGACCAGGCCCAATGTAGCAAACAATTGCCTACATTGTATAATAAAGTTGCATTTTGTTTGTAACCCTTTGGGAAGCAACTTTTACGATAATGTTTGTACTTTTGTTCTTTCTCCCAAAATCAGCTCCAGTCCATCTATTATTTCTTATTCATTTTTCACCTCTTTGGATCAAGATCTGAAATGCAGGGAAAATACAGATTATATTACATAAATAATGGGGAAAAAACCACTGTGCATGGTTTGGGCTGTAAAAAAAAAGGTGTATTTTTCTTCTCTGAGCTGGCACCTGGAATCTTTTGGCTTGTTAAAGTACTTTTTTAAAAAAACAACTTGTCAAAACAAAATCTAAAATTGAGCCATGGAACTCATTACATAATATATTCATTAAGAATTTGAACAACTTTGGCAACAGACCAAGCCCATGTTCTAAAAACCTGTGATCTCATCTCAAGATAAGCTAAGACTTTCTTGCCATAGGAATTGAGGATATATTTGAGGATAGACAGAAAGTTCCCTTCAGTTATTTTTTAGAACTGCTCCTACCACCTCTTGCCAATGTCCATTTTGGCAAGGCAGAGGGAAGCTGAAGTCCCAAATATCTAGAAGACATCAACTTGTTTATATCATTTCATTCTCTTTTTGGTTTGTCACAAATCATCTTTCCTAGTTGTAAAGGACTATAAATTGTCTAAGTCGTTTGATGGAGAGTTGCTTTTTAAAGCAATGTTGGTCAGTTTGACTGTCAATCACCATGGGCTAGATGCTGGAGTACGCAAGCCCTGGACACTGTTGTCACTCCATTGGTATCCAGTTCCAACAGTGATTAGATAAATGTTTTGAGATTTTACGAGGTACAACACCACAATATCAACATTGTCATGACCCCAGAATTGAATTCCTTTAAAAAATTACAATCCCTTCAATTATTTATATCTGAGCTTTCCATTTGTTGGTCAAGGTTTTCTACTCACATCCCACCCTTCCCACCTTTCTACTCACATCCTACCTTTTGCCAACATGTAAGCATTTCAACAGTCTAAATTAGACCAAATCAGATTGACTGTCATTTGGGGATTTGCTGAATGGACTCATATATTCAGATTGAGCTGGATCAATTTTCTGAATTGATGAAAATGATTGAATAGTGTTGGATTGATCTGGGAGAAATCTGGCTGAGTGCTCAAATCAAATTGGATCAGTTTCCTCAATTAGTTCAAATTTGCAAATCAAATTGGACCTAATTTGCACATTTCTGCTATGATCCATTTTGGGTTAAATTTCTAACCTACAAATTACAAAACTTGTAGTCTCATACAAATAACCCTCAGAATTCCTGGACTTCAGAATGCCTCCAAAAGTTTCCATTATTAAAGTGATATGAGACTAAACATATTACAATTGTAATAACTGTGTTCCATCCATTTCATTGTAATACACTAAAGCCCATGTCCCACTGCACCAATGGATGCAAAGAGGATGTAAAATGGACAAAAAAGCTTGCCATCCATTG
>BHFT01063418.1:0-15761 GCA_004320025.1 Laticauda laticaudata
AGAGAGATCTTCCTCTCTCTTCTCTCTCCTTCTCTCTCCTCTTTCTCTTTTCTCTCTCTCTCTTCTCCTCTCTTTTTCTCCTTTTCTCTTTCTTCTTGTCTCCTCTCTTCTCTCTCTCTTTTCCTTTCTTTCCTCTTTCTTACTCTCCTCTTTCTCCCTCTCACCCATCTAGTTCCTTTCTCTCTCATGTTTCTTTCTCTCTTCTTATCTTCTCTCTCTCTCTTTCTTCTCTCATCTTTCTCTCTTCCTTCTCTTCTCTCTCTCTCCCTTTTCTTCCTCTGCTCTTTCTCTCTCTCTCTTCTCTCTCTTTATCTCTCTCTCCTTTTCTATCCCTCTCCAATCTCCTCTTCTTTCTTCTTCTCTCTTCTCCTTTCTTCTCTCTCTTGCCTTTTCTGTCTTTATCTCTCTCTCCTCCCTCTCCTCTTCTTCTGTCTCTTCTTACTCTCTTTCTTCTTCTCTATCTTCTCTCCCTCGTCTCGTCATTCTCTCTCTCTTTTATATCTCTCTCCCTTCTCTGTCTCCTCTCTCTCCCGCCCCTTGTTTCTCTCTTTTTCGCTCTTCTACTCCCTCTCCTTTTCTCTCTCTGTCCTGCCCTTTGTCCCACCCTCTCCTCTTTCCCTCCATCCCTCCCCTCTCTGTCTGTTACTCTCCTCTCCATCCCCTCTCATCTTTATTCTTCTTTCTCTTTTTCTGTCTCTGTCCTCTCTCCATCTTCCCTCCATCCCCCTCTGTCTCTTTCTATCTATCCTTTTTCTCATTGCTCTCCACTCTCACTCCTTCCCTCTGTAGTGTGTGTGTGTGTGTGTGTGTGTGTGTGTGTGTAGCCAATAGGTTTCTAGAGGTGTCCATTACAGATAGTCCTTCAGCTGTGACTACAATTGAGCCCAAAAGTTCTATTTGTAAGCATGCTGGTTGTTAAGTGAGTATAGTCTCATTTTGCAACCTTTCCTGCCACAGTTGCTCAGTGAATCGTGGTAGGTGTTCAGTTAGTGACTCCAGTTGTTCAGTGAATCTGGACTTTGCTTTTCCGAAGGTCCCAAAAGGGAGAAATCACGTGAGCAGCCATCATAAACACGAGTCAGTTGCCCAGTGCCTGAAGTTGGATCACATGACCATGGGGAATGCCCCTATGGTCGTAAGTGTGGGAAATGGTCACTTTTTTCAGTGCCATTGTGACTTCGAACAGTCACCAAACAAGTGGCTGTGCATCTGGGAACCCAGGCCTGGTCTTGCCTAGGGAGCTTCTCTGTGCTCCAGATCCTAGTTGTCCCCAGGCACCTGAACTTTTTGGGCTTTTTTCCTTTGAAAATGTGTCCCTCCTCATCCCAGCAGCTTCTTCAGCTCTGACTGGATGGGGGGGAGGGTAGGATTTGAAGGGTTGAGGAATCTTCTTGGATGGGAAGCAAAATGTCTTCAAAGAAAACCCAAGAAACTCCAGTTGCCTCTTGGGGAAAAAATGCTCCTCTGGGACAACCATTGTCTTGAATGGTGCAGGAAGTCAGCCAACCAAAGAAAGGGCTTCCTTGGTTCCAGCATAGCCTGGGATGGGGACGCAGCAATGATGGGAAGGCAACAGTGGTGGGATTCAAAAATTGTTTTCTCCCGGTTCTGTGGGCGTGGCTTGGTGGGCGTGGCAGGGGATAACAGATAATCAGAATTGGAAGGGACCTTGTAGGCCATCTAGTCCAACCCCCCACCCAAGCAGGAGACCCTACACATTTCTGACAAATGGCAGTCCAATCTCTTCTTGGAAGCCTCCAGGGATGAAGCGCCCACAACTTCTGAGGGCAACTTCTGTTCCTTTGGTTGATTGTTCTCCCTGTCAGAAAATTCCTCCTTATTTCCAGGCTGAATCTCTCCTTGTTCAGTTTCCATCCATTATTCCTTGTCTGGCCTTCAGGTGCCTTGGAGAACAGCTCAACACCCTCCTCCTCTCTGGGGCAGCCCCTCAACTATGGGAAGACCACTATCCTGTCTCCCCTGGTCCTTCTCTTCACCAGACTAGCCTGGCCCAGTTCCTGCAACCGTCTTCATATGTTTTAGCCTCCAGTCCCCTCATCATCCTGGTTGCTCTTCTCTGCACTTTTTCTAGAGTCTCAACACCTTTTTAATAGTGTGGTGACCAAAACTGGATGATACTGCAAAATTCCCCTTCCCTCCCCCACCCCACTAACCTGCTTTCCAGCTCCTTTCTCCTGTGCAGGGCAACCAAAGGAGATCCAGCTGAATAGCTGGGACTGGATGGGAGGCGGAGAAGAGATGGGGGTGGGGGCCTCAGAGGCGGGATTGGCCGGTTCTCCGAACTACCCAAAAGTTCCGCTGCCGGTTCCCCAGAACCAGTCAGAACTGACTGAATACACCTCTGGAAGGCGAGAAAGTTTAACGTCTGTTTCTTCTCAATGGCTGGAGGGAACCAAGCACAAATCCCTTTGGCAGCAACTTCAAAGGAACTCTTTATACGCCCCCGGCTCTTTTGATTTCATTGCTGAAGGAAGCCAAAGAGGGACTGGTTCGGAGGAGCCCTCTGGGAGGGCTAGCCCGGGGTTCAAATCCCTTGGCTCTGGGGCCTGCCTGGGAAATCCTGGAGTCAGCCCCGAGGGGCTCTTCCTCACAGATCGCCCCCTGGTGCCCAGAGGCTGCAGTGACAATCTTTGGTGCTTTGTCCTCTGCTGCCCTCTGCTGCTGAGAATCCATAGGCTTCGGCTCCAGTGAAGGAGAATAGTTGCAGCTAAGTTGAGTAGTAAACAGTTGCAGAATAGTTGAGCAATAAAACATCTCAAAGGAAACCACCAAGCTCAGAGAGCAACAAGGAGGGGTCCTTGTTGCTCTCTGAGCTTGGTGGTTTCCTTTGAGATGTTTTATTACTCAACTAGATAACCTCATCAGTGCTGGAAAGGAGAAGGAGGAGGATGACAATGACGATGAGATCTTTGGTGTTTTCTGAGTTTGGTGGTTTTCTTGCACATGTTTTATTACTCAGCCAGGTTATATCATCAGTGCTGGAGAGGAGGAGGAGAAGGAGGAGGAAAAAGGATGAAGATGACTGTGGGGTCCTTGGTGCTGTCTGAGTTTGGTGGTTTCTTTTCAGATGTTTTTATTTTATTTATTTATTTTATTTTGTCAAGCGATTATAAGATAACAGGTATAAGTATAAACATAGTTATGAATACAAGAAATAGATACATATAAGAGAAATAAAAGAAACAATAGGAGAGGGATAGTAGGCACGTTGGTGCGCTTATGCACGCCCCCTACACACCTCTTAGGAAGGAGGTGAGGTCAATAGTAGACAGTCTAAGGTTAAAAGTGTTGGGGGCTTATTATTCAACTAGATAACATCAGTGCTGGAAGGGAGGGGAAGGAGATTAGGGGATTTATTAAGGGATAAAACATATGAGGAACTGTTGCAGGAATGAGATATGTCCAGTTTAATGAGAAGAATGATTGGGATGACATGATAGCAGTGTTCTGGTATCTGAGGGGCTACCACAGAGAAGAAGGGGTCACTCTATTCTCCAAAGCACCAGAAGGCAGGACAAGAAGCAACAGATAGAAGTTAACCAAGGAGAGAAGCAACCTAGAACTAAAGGCCTGCGGAGATTCTCTGTCCTCCAGGTGACGGTTGTCCCAAAAGTGCTTTTTCAAGAGGTAGCTGGACTTTCTGGTTTTTCTTTGAAGACGTTTTGTTTCTCATCCAGAAGCTGAAGAAGCTCCTTGGATGAGAAGCAAAATGTCTTCAAAGAAAAACCAGAAAGTCCAGCTACCTCTTGAAAAAAAAGTACCTTTGGGACAACTTTTAAAATTAAGGAGAAATTTCCTGACAGGGAGGACAATTAACCAGTGGAACAGCAGTTGCCTCCAGAAGTTATGGTTGCTCCATCACTGGAAGTTTTCAAGAAGAGATTGGACAACCCTTTATCTAAACGGTATAGGGACTCCTGCCTGAGCAGGGGGTTGGACTAGAAGACCTGCCAGGTCCCTTCCAACTCTCATTCCTTCAAAGGAACCTAGCCTACTCCTTGATCAGCACAGTCTGCCCAAGAAAGTGGGCGAGCACCCAGGTGCCAAGAAGGCCAGCTGCAGAGTGGAGGCCAGATGCCTTGGGACGCCACGTACAGCAGAAGCTTTGAGAGCGCAAGTCCATCCCTGACCTATTTGATGGGCCTTCAGCCCATCCACCCCGTGGATTGACGCTTTGTTCAGCTGGGTGGAAGCTTCTTTGCTCCAGCTCCTTCTCTTGCAACCCAGAGCTACTCTCAGCCAGCCTTCCTTCCAGAAGATCCGCCAGTCTGGAAGTTTTCTGAGGCTCCACAAGACTTTCCCCAGGTAATACTTCCATCTCCCAACTTGAATATTTGCCTCCAAAAGGAGGCAGCAGGTCCCCCTTTATGCAGGGATTTCCCCCACCTGAGCTTGGTTGTTTTTTCTTGCAGAGGATTCATTACTCAAACTAGGTAACATCATTAGTACTCATGACCACCTATGATGTTCCCTGCTCTGGGTCATGAAATGTCTGCAAGAAAACCATAAACAGAGGGACAGAATCAAGGTCACGTGAAGTGTTAATTCCACTTTATTAGGGCCTTGGTAAGGCCACACTTGGAATACGGCATTCAGTTTTGATTGCCACAATGTAAAAATGATGTTGGGACTCTAGAAAGAGTGCAGAGAAGAGCAACAAAGAAGATTAGGGGACTAGAGGCTAAAACATATGAAGAACGGTGGCAGGAACTGGGTATAACTAGTTTGATGAAAAGAAAAACTAGGGGAGACATGATAGCAGTGTTCCAAAATCTCAGGGGCTGCCCCAAAGAAGAGGAAGCCAAGCAATTCTCCAGAGCACCTGAAGGCAGGACAAGAAGCAACAGGTGGAAACTAGTCAAGGAGAGAAGCAACTTAGAACTAAGAAGAAATTTCCTGACAGACAGAACAATTAACCAGTGGAACAACCTGCCTCCAGAAGTTGTGAAGCTCCAACACTGGAAGTTTTTAAAAGGATGTTGGATAACCATTTGTCTGAAGTGATGTAGGTTTTCCTACCTAGGCAGGGGGTTGGACTAGAAGAACTCCAAGGTCCCTTCCAACTCTGTTGTTCTATTCTAGTCTAAAAACAACTGAGCACCAAGGACCCCACATTCCTCCTCCCTTCCCTCCTTCCAGACTTGAATATGTTACCTAGTTGGGTAATGAAATGTTTGAAAGAAAACCACCAAGCTTGGAGAACACAAAGGACCCCACAGGCCGCCTGCTCCTCCTCCTCCTCCCTTCTCGTACTGATGATATTCCCTTGTTGGGTAATGAAACATCACCAGGGACTGGGAGTTCTAGACCCGCCTTGGGTGCTGAATGTTGCATTTGCCTTTGTTAGAAGTATTTGCATTATTTTCAGGCCAATTTTCAGTTGTGTCTTTCTTGTTCCTGATTTCTGGAGTGTTAGACATTCTCCTCTTTTGGGTCACTTACAGATTGATCAACATCCCCCCCATTAAAATTATTGATAAAAAAACACTGTGGGACCATTTGTCTATGTTTGTTTCCTCCTTTCAAAGAATCAGGTGTTTAGCCTCCCTCCCCCCCAAGCCTTTGATCCTCCACCAGGAACAGAAAGTGTGTGCAGTGCCTGACATAAACCTGGAGTTTCTTCCCTTTGCAAAGGGCCATTTTTACCTGTGATGGACAAGATGTTCTTTTCACTCCCAAGCTAACCAGTTCAAAGACTCCAGAGTCCTCCTACGAGATGCTGTGATCTCTGAATTTAAGCCGTTTCACAGGCAACCTGGAGGGAAGTTTCGTTCCCCTGAAGTGGTGTCAGTACTTCTCAACTGTCAAAGTCCCAAAGAGGGAATTTTGATCTGGAGTCTCACTAAAACAGGAAATGTTCAATTCTCAACATCTAAACATGGCCAACGGTTTAGATGTTGAGAATTGAACGTTTCCTGTTCAGTTAAGATGCCTTTGCTGAATGCTGAGGAACTTTGGTTTCACTAGAAGAGAATATTTGCACAAACCAGAGGTGGTGAATTCATCCGGTTCTGGCCAGTTCTGGAGAACCAGGAGCGGAAATGTTGAGTAGCTGGGAGAACCGGCCAATCCCACCTCTGACTGGAGATTTCACACTCTCCTTCCTCTGCCACGGCCACCAAGCCACGCCCACAGAACCGGTAGGAAAAGGTTTGAATCCCACCACTGGGCCCCGCCAACCCCATCTCTTCCCTGCCTCCCGTGGAGTCCCAGCTGGTCGGCTGGGTCTCCTTTGGTTGCCCTGCACAGGAGAACGGAGCTGGAAAGCAGGTTAGCGGGGTGGGGAGGGAAGGGAAGGGGGATTTTGCAGGATCCTGTCCCTGCCACACCCGCCACACCCACCACACCACGCCCACCAAGCCACACACACATAACAAGTAATAAAAAAAATTGAATCCCACTACTGGACAATGTTGCAGGATCTGATCTGGGTCGATGACCAGGACCAGAGGTTTTGTCTTCCGAGTTTTGCAACCCTTGTTGCAGCCCATCCTCAGGGAGCTTCTCTTTAGCAGGCGTAGACAGTCCCTGGGGATGGGCTCCAGCACAAGTCTGAAAGCTCAGGAGACAAAAACTCTGGTCCTGGTCATCGACCCGAATTGGATCCCCAAAAATATTTGTAGCTGTACACAGAGGCTGTTACCTACTTTAGTCATGAAACATCTGCAAGAAAACAACCAAGCTCAGAGAGCACCAAGTACCCCATCGTTCTCCTGAATTGGGATAGGAAATCCTGCTTGAGAAGGGGGTTGGACTATAAAATCTCCAAGGTCCTTCCAGCTGGATTCTGATTCTGATTTTGATTCCTCCTCCTCCTCTTCCTCCACTGCAGAGACCCCACTCCCAAATGTTTGGTAATGAAACACCTGTAAGAAGATTGCCACATTCAGAGAGCGCCCAGGAGCTCACAGTTCTGTTTTTTGTCCTAGGAATTATTGAGCTTAGCAATCGCATTGTGCACTCAACCCTTGCTTGGTGACTGAACCTTAGCCTGAGCAAGATTTCGATTCTGTTCCTTGTACTCATGACGTCAGTGGCCATGCTCCTTCTCTGGGTTTCCCTGGTGCTCTGGGCTAAACTCTGCATGACCTCTGGAGACCTTGGTGAGTGAGCTCAACTGAAGGGGAAGGAAAAAAGGCTGGGGGGTTCAGCATCCCTCCTTCATTTCTTTTCCCAGCTTTTGAACCCAGGGCTCCCTAGTTCTACCTACTGGGATTCAAATTTTTTTACTACCGGTTCCATGGGCAAAGCTTCGTGGTCATGGCTTGACTTGGTGAGCATGGCTTGGTGGGCATGGCAGGGGAAGGAGACTGTAAAATCTCCAGTCAGAAGTGGCATTTGCTGGTTCTCCCAGCTACTCAAAATTTCTGCTACCAGTTCTCCAGAACCGGTCCGAACCGGCTGAATACCCACCTCTGCTACTTTCTCCTCCCTCCTGTTTTATGTGTCCAGGAATCTGCATCCTCCCTCCTGATGGAGGCCTCTGCTACAACCTGCAAGAACGGTGGTACTTTGACTATGAGAAGAAGACCTGCCTGCCCTTCTCCTGGTCTGGATGCGGAGGAAATGAGAACAATTTCAAGAGTCGGCCTGAATGCCAGAAAGCCTGCAGCCGCTATGGATAAGTGGGGGAGCTGATCCCACCTGGGCTGTGGGATCAGACCGTCTAGCAGGGAGTCCTCACTTCAGCTACTTTAAGGCATGTGGACTTCAACTCCCAGAACTCCCCTGGCAGCAAAGCTGTAATATGTAACCTGCCAATCATAACCATCAAAGATCAGCTTTGATTTAGAATGTATCCCATTTGGTTGCAATGTTCCTTAACGCATTTCTTAATTGTTAATTTTTGTTTCATTTGTGAACTTCTGGAATGTCTTTTTGATCCAGCAGAATTAGCACCGTTGATGGTCCCAATTCACTCTACATCTGTTCCCTGACCTTGATCTATATGAGCATATGGAGGGAGGGAGGGAGGGAGGGATGAAAAATAAATGTATGGATGTGATGACCCAGGGTGTGGCATAAAGGCAACACAGCCAGAGGACAGGAATGAGTCTCTTTATTTGCTTCAACTTGCCTTCAACGTCCTGTTTATTTACTCTCCAGCCTGGAGGAAAGCTCTTCCACAAACCTGCAACAGCCTCTGGCTGCTGACACTCCAGTCCAAACTTTGTAAGCAGACTGACTGCAATCAACCACTCCAGCAGGGCAAGATAATGAATCCAAGAAGAATCATGGTAATAATTCCGGCAAGGCAAGATAAGCACAGCAATAATTCAAAGTTAGGAAGAAGCCAGGAATGCAGGCCACAACTCTCAGTGCTAGATGAATTTAGCATTTGTTCCCAGAAAATACCCCTCCCAACTCCTTCCCCAGGTGTGCCACGTTGCTCCCTTCTCCGTTTCTCCCTGTGTGCCCTAGGATGAAGAGGGGGTGGGCCTGTGTCTTCATCTGAACCCCCTCTCCCTTGTTCTCCCTCTTCCCTGCTCTGCCCAGCCTGACTTTGCCTTTCCCAGTTTCCTCCACAGCTAATGGAGCCACACTCGTGCTTCCTGTCAGCTGTTCGTCTTCCCCCTCAAATTCAGACTTCGATGGGGGCATGACAATTGATGGCTGGAGAAAGAGAGACATGGATGGATGGATGGATGGAGAGGGGTAAATAGAGATAAAGGGGTGGATGGGTGGATGGAGAACTGAAAAGGTGGAGAGAGGTAGATGGAAAGGGAGGATAGATAAATGTATGTATGTATGTATGTATGTATGTATGTATGTATGTATGTATGTATAGATGGATAGAGAGGGGTGGGTGGGTGGGAGGGAGGGAGGGTGAATGGATGGATGGTTGATGAAGAGAGAGAGAGAGAGATGGCTAGATGTAAAGAAATGGGATGGATGGATGGAGAGAAAGAGAGAGAGCTATACACACAAAAAAGGTCTCCTCTTCTAGCACTGAATCCTTGTGGGGGGAAGAAGGGGCCATAATTCCCACCCACTTTAAAAGATACAGCAATTGCACTTCTTCCCTCTGAACTCTTTTCATTGGTCAACTTGCTTCTTCTTTTGTAGATGGATCTTGTGGCCACCAGAAGGAAAATCTGCCCTTAGTTGTGACACTTTTCATTTTGGGGGACCCCCTGGACTCCAGAAGGAAAGCCCTGGGTGGATTCTGCTCATTGCTCAGGCTTGGATGGACAGGAGGAACATCAAAATCCCTCATCCAATATTCCTAACATGATCATAAGAGATTCTCTTGGCAACTTTAAGACTTGTGGACTTCAGCTCCCAGAATTCCTCAAGCAGCAAAGCTTAGAGTTGTCTTAAAGTTGTCAAGTTTGGAGACCTCTGCCCTAGGGCTAATCTAGAGGTTGTGTCAGCCAAACAAATAATATACAGCATTACACAATGGGATCTGTGTTTGTGAGGAGAAAATCATGAAATCATGGTGACCAAAAGTGTGAATGAAATAATATTAGGAAAGGTTTCAGGGGGAAAAACCCAGAAAATCAGAGTTGGAAGGGACCCTGGAGATCTTCGAGTCCAACCACTTGCTGAAGCAAAAGGCCCTATATCATTTCAGGCAAATGGCTCTCCAATCTCCTTTCAAAAACCTCCCATAATGGAGCGCCCACAACTTATGGAGGGAACCCTTCCACTGTTTAATTCTTCTTACTGTTGGGAAGTTTCTCCTCAAACCCAGGTTGCTTCTCTCCTTGATGAGTTTCCATCTGTTGCTTCTTGTCCTGCCTTCAGGGGCTTTGGAAATTAGGTTGACCCCCTCTTCTTTGGGGCAGCCCCTCAAATACTGGAAGACCATCATGCTGGTTAGACAGTATATAGGTAGTTTAGGAATTAGAGTTGCCCCCTTAAGGGAATGCTTCATGGGAAATGTAGTCAATGCCTCTTGGGAGATGTAGTTCATGTCATGTGTCACATCTGTAATCCTGATTGGTCACTGGATTGATCTCTGGTTGGGCTGAGGGAGTTTCTCAGCATTCTTACTTGGACCCCAGTATCGTGCTGGAGTCTTCCTTTGGTATAACTATGGGATGAAGATAACCATCTTTTCACACTATTGAGGCAACTATTAAGGCAAAGACTGGACATTAGATAAATCTCAACATAGTTGTGAGTTATACCTTGAGGATACCTGATATAATCCAATAAATGAACTTTGCATGGAAGCCTTTGTAGTGTCGGACTGCTTGTCCCAGGGACTTTGGGGTCATAAAAGTATTGCCTGGGACATGAAAACTATCATATCACCCCTAGTCCTTCTTTTCACTAGACTAAACATACCCAAACCCTGCAACCATTCATTGTACGGTTTAGCCTCCAACCCCCTAATGATCTTTGTTGCTCTTTTCTGCTTCTCTTCTCTTTCTAAAGTTTCAGCCTTTCAGTATTGGGAACTGGGGGTTAGATCCAAGAAGCAGAGACCAATCATATGAGTTTCAGTGGAGGGAACTACAAAGTCTTACACTGGGTGGGAAAAATCAAAAAGCAAGATTGGGTGAGACCATCCTGGCCAAAAGAATCTTTGTATCTCGATGGAATCAAGTTGAGACAGCAACAAGATGCCACCATGGAAAAACAAATGTCCTTCTAGGTCACCTCAACAGAATGACCATGTGAAGATCAAAAGAATGTCTGTGGAGATTCTCAGTCATCCAGGTCATGGTTATATCCAAGATCCCTCTCCCAGTTATGACTATCAAGCCTGGTTTCACCCAGTCTGTATGTGTACTTTTGGTTTTTCTTGCCTAAGTGTAGGACTTTACTTTTCTCTCCATTGAATTTCATCTTGTTAGATACGGCCCAGTGTTCTAGTCTGTCAAGATCCATCTGAATCTTCAGCCCATCTTCTTTGGTGTTGGCTATTCCTGCCAGCTTAGTGTCACCTGCAAATTTGGTAAATTCCCATTCTATTCCCTCATTTAGTATTTACTATTTATTTGATTTGTCAATCGCTTACAAGATAAAGGCATAAGAATAAATATACTTTTGAATACTAGCTACTTATAAGAAAAATAAAAAAGAAGCAATAGGACAGGGATGGTAGACATGTTGGTGCGCTCATGCATGCCCCCTACAGACCTCTTAGGAAAGGGGTGAGGTCAATAGTAGACAGTCTAAGGTTAAAGTTAAGATTAAGGTTAGGGTTAAAGTCGTCAGTGAAGATATTGAAGAGACCTGGGCCTAAGACGGAACCTTGTGGCACCCACTGCTTACTTCCCTCCATGTAGACTTCCACCCATTGAGGACTACTCCTTGAGTATGGTTTGCCAGCCAGTTGCGAATCCATCTAGTGGTGGTGCTATCTATTCCACTTTTTTCTAGCTTACTAAGAAGTAGGTTGTGGTCTACTTTGTCGAATGGCTTGCTGAAGTCTAAGTATATTATGTCCACAGTATTTTGCTGGTCTTCTGATTTAGTCACTGTGTTGAAGAATTTCATCTAGGCCTGGGGAGAAATTTCCTAAGATGAGGGCTGTTCAGCAAGGGACCAGTTGTGTCAGCCTGACTTCCAGGCCTTCATATGGTGCTGATAAGAACTTGATCCCTGAATTCGTGACCTTTACAAAGGGTCTTTTTTGCCCCCATCAAAATATGAGTTACCAAGTAATTCAGGCAAGGGAAAATGCATTTAACTATGGGGGGGAGTCCATTTATGGGCCACAGAAACAAATGATGCATGCCCTCAGTCTGTGTGATACGTCAGAGAGCAGCGATCAAACAATTAAGGACTCTGAGTATACTTGAGACTTGAACAATAGAAAACGTCGATTCGAGTTAACATTCCACAGGGGGCAAATTTATGGGTTACCTTACTCTTTCCCAGCTGATGTTCGTATCTTTCTTAAAACTAGTAAATGTATCCAAAATATGCTCTCTATTGTTTAGTGCTCAAAAGACAAGTTCTTGTGTCCCAAACCGTTGGCTCTTGCCAAAAAGAAAAACAAACATGTTTTGTTGAATTTATAACACAAGCCTAAACTTAAATGTGTCTCAAAGCAAAATGAGAACTAGCCAGAAAAAATACCAGTGCCAGTGTCACCATTTAAAATGCTAATAGTGAAGTCTAGATTTCGAGGTAAGATCGGGGATGGTGGCCTCTCCTTGGCTGGAGACCTTCAAAGAGAGCTGTTCAGTGGTGCTACCACCAGTTCCAGGGCGTGGCTTGGTGGGCCTGGCACGGGAAATCTCCAGTCGGAGGCGGCATTTGCGGGTTTTCCGAATGACTCAGAATCTCCGCTGTGGGTCAGAACCTGCTGAATAGCCACCTCTGGAGTTGTTGGAAAAGCCATCATGCTGCTTACTCTGGAAGGGGCATAACCCCGCCACCCCCCCCCCAATGCATTCTGTNCCCCCCCCCCCCAATGCATTCTGTGCATGCTCTTTCAGAGCCCACTCCTCATTTTGTTTTGCCACACCCCTCTTAAGCACCCCTTCCACTGCACTCAACTTAAAAGCCAGTGAAGGGCTGTAGAGTACCCTCCTTCCTTCCTTTTTTCCATCTCTCTCTTTCTCTCTTTATTTTCCTTCCTTCCTTCATTTCTCTTCCTTCTCTCTTTCATATTTTCTTTCCTTTTTTTCCTTCCTTTCTTCCTTTCTCTTATTTCCCTTTCTTTCATATTTTCCTTCCTTCCTTCATTTCTCTTCCTTCTCTCTATTTCATGTTTTCTTCCCTTTTTCCTTCCTTCCTTGATTTTTCTTCTTTCTCTCTCTATCATATTTCCTTCCTTTTTTCCTTCTTTCCTTCTTTCTTTCCTTCTTTCCTTTCTTTCTCCTATCCATTCTTCCTCTCTACTTTTCTTCTTTTCTTTCTGGAATGGGCTTCATTTTCCGCAGCTGGCTTCTGCTGCCCACATCCAGGGAATCAAGGGCCCACTGTCCTTGAGAAGAAAGAGGGAAGAGCCACAAATCAAGAATTTCCCCACCATCTTGCAGAGGGAACAGGAAATATCAGACAAGGAAACATTCGGCAAATTCCACTCTGTGGGCACCAAAAAAAATCTCCACCTTTCAGGCCAAGAAGTCTCCCTGGCATGAAGGGCAGCAAGGTGGGAGGAGATGCTGGGAGGTAGAGGATGGGCTGGCAAAGAGGATCAGAAAGGGACAGCTAATTCTGTGGTCAAAGCTAGAGAAGCTGGAGGGGAGCCAACCAGCCATTCCCTTCACACTGGAAGATCTTGTCTCCATCCCAGACAAGACTGTTTGCTGGGTGGGTCGGGTGGATTAGGGCAGAGCCTCATCCCATCTCTTGTGGGCCCTGGCCAAGAGCTTGTCAGAATGGCACCTAGCCAAGCCTTGCCGGCAACAGGGCCTCCACTGATTTGGTTCAAGAGTCTTGGGTGAACACAGCTTGGAAGTGAGCCCCAGGCAGAGGGAGGGTGGGGGAGGCTGCAGGTGTCCCCTTCGCCTCACCTGACATGATAGTATTTGAGGGGCTGCCACAAAGGGGAGGAGGGTCAACTTATTCTCCAAAGCACCTGCGGGCAGGACAAGAAACAACAACAGGTGAAAACTAACCAAGGAGAGAACCAACCTAAAACTAAGGACAAACTTCCTAACAGTGAGAACAATTAACCAGTGGAACTGCTTGCCACCAGGCATTGTGGGTGCTCTGTCACTGGAGATTTTAAAGAAGAGACTGGACAGCCATTTGATTGGGATCGTACAAGGTCTCCTGACAGAGCAAGGGGTTGGACTAGAATACTTTCAGGGTCCCTTCCAACTCTGTTACTCTATTTCTCTCTCCCCCTGCCTGCAGGGAGGGCTTGTACACAGAGGTGGGATTCAGTCATTTCAGACCAGTTAGGGAGAATCAGTTGGCCCCAGCCACCTGCTCCTGCGCTAGACTGTCCTATATTTCCATGTTTTGCAGTTCAGCTGATTCGTGGGGCAGAGCCCTTCAGCTGTTCCACTCACCAGGGCTGCAGCAGAAGGTGAGGTTTAGAGCTGAAAATGGGTGGTTTTCATATGCAGCGCAAAGCGCACGCTCACCGAACTGGTTGTTACACCGGTTGAATCCCACCCCTGCTTGTATGGATCTTTCTTCACCTTCCCAGACTCCTTTTGCCCCGAGCGAGGCCCGGCCCTGGGCACCCATCACCTCGGAGCAGCCCCTGAGAGGGGCAGGGACCCCATCCGTCATGCCAGAATCCCAAAAAACAGAGTTGGCACGCCCTTGTGGCAAACCGTCCAGAGAGATGCCTACTTAGCCTGGCGCAATCGCCGTCAAATAGGATCTCCTGCTTGAGCAGGGATTGGACTAGAAGAGGGATCCCCAACCTTGGCCACTTTAAGACTTGTGGACTTCAACTCCCAGATTTCCTCAGCCAGTGGAGTTCTGGGAGTTGAAGACACAAGTCTTAAAGTGGCCAAGGTGGGAGACCCCTGGACTAGAAGACCTCCAAAGGTCCCTTCCAACTCTGTTTTTCTGTGTTCCGTGTTCAGGAAGAGCTGCTGGCAGCTGCTTCAGGAAAGCTGGCCAAACATTGACTCAGCCACAAGGCAGCGGCCTGCCAGCCTGTCCCCTCGGGCTGTTTCCTGGCTGGGGAGGCCGTTCCTTACCCGCAGGAGCACAGACGCAAGGGCTGAGTCACAGCCTGGCAGGTTTGGCCCTGATGCGGGCAAGGCGAAGGCAGCACCCCTGGGGGCAAGACCAGAATGGCATTGGGAGACCTAAGCAGGAGGAAGTGATGCAGAGGGAGATTGTCTAGAACATGACATGCGGTGAAGAAACAGGGACCCATTTCCCTGAGTCACACTTGGCCAGAAGGAGAGGCTGTCAAAGCTGCCACGTCAGCACCAGTTGCCAGTGTGACGCCAGCGAGTGTCTGTGGTCTGAGGATAATCTTCCCTTAGCACTATTTTTATTCTTCAGTCAATTGGAATACAGTTGGAAGGGACCTTGGAGGTCTTCTAGTCCAAGCCCCTGCTCAAGCAGGAGACCCAAGACCAGGGATGGCAAACCTTTTCAGCACCGAGTGTCCAAACTGGAACATGCATGAAGGAAATCATGCTGGAAATCCAAAGACCAGCTGGGCGCAGACCTGTTTTCCAGGTTGTTTTGGGCCATTTCCCAGGCCATTTTTCAGGCCATTTTGGGGGCCAAAAACAGCCTGAAAAATGGCCCAAAAACAGCCCCCAAAACAACCTATAAGTGGCCTGAAAATGGCCTGTTTTGGGGGCATTTTGGGGACTGTTTTCTGGTGCTCCAGCGCCCATGAAGACCACATGGCCAGGAACCAGAAGAGCAGCTAGCAACGGTGCTCATGCCCACAGAGAGGGCTCTGCATGTCACCTCTGGCAGGCATGCCACAGGATCGCCATCACGGCCCTAGACCATTCCAGACAAGTGACTGTCCAGTCTCTTCTTCAAAGCCTCCAGTGATGGAGCATCCACAACTTCTGAAGGCATGAATTCTCCTCCCTGTTAGGAAGTTTCTCCTTAATTCCAGGTTGCTTCTCTCCTGGATGAGTTTCCCTCCATTGTTTCTTGTCCTGCCTTCCGGGGCTTTGGAAAATAAGTTGACCCCCCTCCTCTTTGTGCCCCTCAAATACTTGAATACAGCTATCCTGTCTCCCCTAGTCCTTCGTCTCTCTAGAGAGGCCAAACCGGAATCCTGCAACCACTCTTCGTATGTTTTTGTCTCCTTAATCATCTAAAGCCCCTGTCACACTGCACCAACGGATGCAAAGAGGATGTAAAATGGACAAAAAAGCTTGCCATCCATT
>BHFT01063419.1:0-23731 GCA_004320025.1 Laticauda laticaudata
ATGTAATTGTAATTGAAGACTATGAAGTGGAAGCACAAAACAATTTGTAAACCAACCGACACACTGTATGTATATATTTGGAAGATGGGTTGATGTTTTTATGTTGTGTTTGTCTATGTTTGTCTTAATAAACAATAAAACTTTTAATTAAAAAGAAAAGCAAAGATCTTAGTTTTAGGAGTAGTTTGTCATGTACCACTGAATCAAAGGCTTTACAGAAGTCTATGTAAATTGCATCAGCTGCTTTGTCCTGATCAAGTTGTGTAGTCCATATGTTTTTACAGTGCAAGAGTTGCAGATTACAGGACAGTTTCCTTTTTTTGGTGTTTCTAATGTTGCACCATTCTGAACAGAGAACAGTTATGTTGTTCCTGGGATGGAACCACTCTCCACGTTTAGGAGTCACAGCCCTGAGTATTCAGTTATCCCCCACCTGAGGAGCACTTTGGCCTTTACCTTCCACATAATTTGCAGCTGGATAGTGTGGTGGTTAAATCTCTGTTCTTTGATGCTGGGGAAGAGGGTTAAATATCTAGCTGGCATTTATCTTACCAGTAGAGATTATTGAGCACATAACACCCCCCCTTTAAATGCTTCACCTGCCTACCTATAAGATATGAGAGTGACATGATAAGATACCTTTTACTGTCATTTTTTTATTGTGAGCATACTGGCCCATATTAAAAATGAAATTCTGTTGCTTGCTCTTTAAGAGAAAGTGTATATCTACACAAACCCGTACACATACATAACATACATATACACATGCTATACACATTCATAAATATGAATATATTTCTGTACAATGTGTGTGTGTATGTATGTATGCATGTATGCATAGTAATTCCTGTCCATTTTGAATATATAGCAAAAAATGAAAATTTGAGGTTGATGCAATATGGAAAAAAACTGTGATTGAATCTAGATGTTCAACTTTGGATACCATGAAGCCTCCTTCCAAAAGGTAACAAGTCAAACAGGTCATGAAGAGGATGTGTAATTGTCAGACAATCCTGTGGACTGTTCTCAAGCATTGCTTATATGCTATGTCGTGGATAGAAGAAAGTGAACTTCTAATGAACTTCGCTATTCTTACCACTCTGTACCATCTTCCTGTCTGAAACAATAATGCTTCAAAAGCAGGCAGGAATGTAATATAACAGGATGGTCTTGATTGTCCCTCTGTAGAAAGTGGTCAGGACAGGGGGAAGAAAGATGTACTCTTCTCATATGAAAGAGAAAATGCAGGTGCTTCTGTGCCTGCTTCACCAATGTCTCACTGTTTAGTGATCAAGATAGCCTATTCCAGTGGTGGGATTCAGTATCTTTTTACTACTGGTTCTGTGGCCGTGGCTTGGTGGGCATAGCAGGAGAAGGACACTGTAAAATCTCCAGTGGTATTTGCCAGTTCTCCAAACTACTCAAAATTTCTGCTACCGGTTCTCAAGAACTGGTCAGAACTTGTTGAATACCACCTTTGGCCTACTTGTTAGCTGCACACACAGAAACCTGATGCTGCTAACCATCTCCACAGGTAATAATTAATATATAGAGGTGTGTGGCTGTGTCTGCCTTTTCTGAAATCAACAATGAGCTCTCTGAAATCAACAATGAGTTTTTTCTACATTTAAAATGAAGCTGTTTTTGTTACACTAGTTCACTGAACCCTCTCCTTGCAGTAAGCATCCATGTTATCATCTTGAATAAAGCCCACCATTGTTGTATCATCCGTATACTTCACAATACGGTTGATGATAAACTTCGAAAAACACTCATGGGTCAACAAGGTGAACAACAGTGGATTTAGGACACAGTGTTGAGGAGAATCTGTACTAAAAAAAATGGTGTTAGAAATATTAGTCCCAACTCACACATGTTGGGGGCCTGTCAATAAGAAAATGAAGACATGAGAAAAACACGTTAGCTGGATTAACAAGATCTGCTGTTGAGGAAACTGATAATAAGTGAGGAGGAGACAAGAGAACCTAGAAAAAGTATCTTTCTATCTCTCTGGATTTCTATCTTTCTATTTTTTAAGTTTCCTGTCTTTTTGTCTTTCTACCTTTCTATTCAAAGACTCCATCTGGAGGTCTTACATTTTCAAGTTACATTCCATGAAATGTTCAGGTTATGTTCATGTTAACAGTAATTATAATTGCACTGTTGCATATAATGTTTCAAACTACTTGGTTTAATAGAATTACTTTGTTATGCTATAGTTTTCAAAAGTCATTTTTACCGATCTTTGAATGCTACCCAGAGCCAAAGGGACTGCATAGGATACATATTTTCTGAGCGAATAAATAAAATAAATGTTAAGTTCATCTGCAATCATCTTTGCTCCACAAACCTCCACATTCGTTTGTCCTGCAACCATGTGTGGTTTTCAGCCCTCAGTACTGCCTTGAGAGTTTTTCCAAAGAGAAACCCAGCATGTATAAAAAATATGAATAGGATATCTACAGAGAAAGGATTCAAATAAATTAAGATAATGGCCATGACTTCATTATTGAAATCCTTACATATCACACACACATACACATACACACAAATTGATGATTTTGTGAACCACTCAGAGAGGGCTGTAAATCATTGTAAAGCAGTATTTAAGTCTAAGAGCTATTGTTATTGCTATATGCATCTTGCATGTGTGGCAGACATAAAAAAGAGATGATGTTTTGATTATGTGGTGATGACTGCCATTTTCACTTTTTTGAACCCTTTTCTAGATGCTTCTGGAAGTTGTTGACTGCTATTTAAAATTCTTCCAGACATTTCAGTGAATTTTAACATCATTGATAATCCTTGTTAGGTTTTCAAAACTTTGATTTGAATCCTGCTTGAAATGATCATGTTTTGTTTCAGATTTTACTTGGCTGATTTAATTTAAAATCTAGGCTCAAAGTTTAAAGAGTAGTTTTAATAGTTTTATTAGCTTTGGTGGCATAGGATTTGGTTAACTAAAGGACTGGATTTTTTTTGCCTGGTATGTTGGGAAGAATGGGTATATTTTTAGACTATTTAAGATAGTCATCTTGTGGGATGGAGTAAACCTTTTTTGTCGCAGCTCCCATCATCTGGAACAGCATTCCACCAGAGATATGGATGATACACTTTCTCAAGGGCTTTCAGAAAACCCTTAAGATCTGGCTTTGATCCCAGGTCTGAGGTTAATGCATTTTGCAGGAGAAGGAAGGAAGGAGGCTGTTTGTTTTAATGGTTGTTTTTAATATGATTTCATTTCATTTATGTTTTAATTGTTTTATTCTATTTTAAAGCATTCAGAATCTACTGGTATGGGCACCTATATTATATTTAAATAACAACAACAATAAAGTTTATTCTGGCCTTTGCATAAAATCTTTGTATTACTGTTAGAATTTAGTTTTGTCCATCATTTGGGAAGCACAACAAGAATTGATAAAGGTCTGTTTTAAAGTTTCTGTAAATTTGGCAGATTGTTTTGATGATATCAATAAAATGGAAATTAACCTGATTTTTACTAAGAGGTTGGTTACACAAGATATAGGTAGCTCTGGGTTAAACCGTAGAATTCTTAGTATTCTCTGACAATCAAACTCAAAACGCACCAAGGCATCCACAGAGTAATGTCTTTGTCAGAAATTGACTGTCTTCTTTCCCTTCTGTTAAATTCAAATTCATTATTTTTAATAACAATAAAAAAAGCTTTATCTTCAGAAATGTTAAGAATGTCAATGGAGAAATAGCTGGTAAAAATGGTGGAACTTGCTGAGATGGCTCAGTTGACTTTTTTGATCAGGAAAATGACAATATCTGCATTTATTGATGGCCAGATTTTAAATTAAATCTGTCAAATAAAATCTGAAATTAAAAAAAAAGATCATTTCAAACAGGATTCAAGTCAAAAGTTTGTAAACATAACAGTGATTATATGTTGGCAACTCCGTTCCAAAACAAAAATGATCGCTTCTTGTTACCACAATGGAGCAAGGCCTATCAACAGAGTTTCTCCTAAACACTATGAAGTCCAGGCACCGAAAAAGGTTGTTTTCCCTGTATCTTCAGCTAGTCTCAGTTCTGGCAATATTTAACAAAGAAAAATCTTTCTCTCACCTCATAAGCACAGTTGTGCTTTCTTAAGCATTACCACAGGCTGAAGTAGAAAGAATGGAACCAGCAGCTTTTGGCAGCTGCCTCATGTTACTCATAAATGCTTACTTCTGGACTAAGACAACAAGTACGTAATGAGACATCCACATTGCTTGATAGCATGAAGCAGAGAGTGGCAGGGGAAAGACAGGAAAAGTCATTCCATATGAACTTTAGATGCTAACATTTGAAAATGAAAAACAAACACATCATAACCTCCTTTGAAGAACACAAGAAAAGGATGTGTTTCTGACTCTCGTGCTTGTTAATTTGGAATCACTTCACAACGAAATCTTCCTGAATGCAACTCAGAATAAATCACATCATTCAACTTAAAAGCATCAGCAACTAATGCAAACAGTTCTCTGGAGTGCACAGACCAGTGAGTTCAAAATGCTAACTTAGCAACCCTTGCTTACATTTGCCCCTCCTTGTATAAAGTGCAAAGGAACCAAAAGCAATTTTTTAAGCCACAAGTATTTGAGCACCAGCTGAATGAATAGAAATTGGGGAGCATAAACACAAAGGATTTCCCACACACTCAAAAAAGAAAATAAAAAATGTAATTATGCTGATCAGGTCAAGCTATGGAAACTTCTTGGAAACATAGAAATCCCAGAACATCTCATTGACTCATGAGAAACTTATATACAGGTCAGGAAGGCACACTATGGATAGAACATGATTAAAAGAACTGATTCCAGGTGGACAAAGGAACCTGATAAGATTGTATATTCTCCCTTTATTTATTCAACCTATAGGCCAAATATATATTAAAGAAATATAAATTGGAAAAATATCAGCATGTTTTAAAATTGGATGAAGAAACTTCAGTAACTTTTGCTGTGCTTATGACACTAACCTGATAGATAAAAATGTAAAGGATCTGCAATGCTAGTGCTAAAAGTCAAAGATCACCATGGAGAACAAACTAACAACAATCTGAAGAATGACTGCCCTTAAAATAGATAGTGAAGCTGTCGAAGCTTCTGCATATATTTATAAAGAGCAGAATCATGCAACCCATGGTATTCCCTGACACATCCTATGGAAGAGAAAGTTGGACTTTAAAGAGATAGAACAGGAACAATAATTATACTGTTGAACTTTGTTGTTTGAAAAGACACCTAAGAATAGGTTAAGGATCATAAAGAAAATATATCTATGTGATCACTAGGAGTTGAAAATGAGTTGTTGGAATATAATCAATCAATCAATCAGTAATATCACCATCATTTTTAAAAAACATATACTTATAGATTTTAAAATTATTTGATGTCACGTATAATTCTCAATGATAAAATTATTTATACACTTGGGTAAATACAGTATATTTAAACCATGTTATAAAATCTATTAATTATACTACAGTTAAAAAATTATGTAACTTCACTGCACTTATAGTTTATGTTTTAAAGCAGGAGTCGCCAACCTTTTGGACCTCAGGAACCACCAAACTCATAATTTTAAATCCCAGGGACCACTAATATGAATTTTGATTGACGGTGGCTTGCTGACATTGGTGAGAGAGACAGAGAGAGAGAGATCTGATCTAACCTCTCTCCCTCCCTCCTCTCTCTCTCTCTCTCACACACACACACACACACACAAACACACAGAGGCAGGGGTGGATGGGAATTCAAATTTCTTAACAGTTCTGTGGGTGTGGCCTAATTTGTGGTTGTGGCATTGGTAGTCATGTGGACTGTTCTGGGCATGGCTTGTATGTAAACATTATAAATATTTATGCAGGGGTGGGATTCAGTTTTTTTAACAACAGGTTCTGTGGGTGTGGCTTAGTTGGTGGATGTGGCTTGCTGGTCATGTGACTGGGTGGGCATGGCCAACTCAACATCACTTCATGTCAAGGGATGCATCTCCTTGCCTGGCCTCTTCATGATGTGTGGGATGCTGCAATGACCATAAGTGTGAAAAATGGTCATAAGTCACTTTTCCAGTGCCATTGTAACTTTGAATGGTCACTAAATGAACTGTTTGTAAGTCAAGGATTACCTATACAAAAATACAAAAAGCTTCTGCTTACAAAAAGCTGCCCTAAATACCAGTCATTAGATTAAAAATATCTGCAAGCCAGAGTTACAATCAGGCAGAGCGCCAGAGCACCTTGAGGAATGAAAATAGTTAAAATGCGTGATAACTATCAAGCAGCCAATTCTTGCTCATAAAGTGAAAACCCTTTAGCAGAGAGGTTATTTAAGCTTTCCAGAAAAGCACACCCAGGAAAAGCAATCCTTAGGATCCATTTGCACCACTTAAAGCTGGTCTCACTCACTTCACAAGATATCATAAGGAAATAATCTAGATTTAAGGAAAGGTCACATGCAATAAAGGCAATAAATGCAGTGCCAAGCTTGCATCCTGCTCTTAGAAGTATACCCCAAAAGGGGACAGTGCCAGATAGTACCAAAGCAGTGAAGAAGACCCCCTCCCCAGATAGAAAAAGAAACCATGAGGCAGGAAAAAATTAAACACAATACAAATAATTAAATCACAACAGTAGTGTTCCTTGTTGAAGTTGAATAGGGAAAATTATCCCATCATTAAACACAGAATTAACTTCACTAAGCACAGAATTCACCTTCACCAAGCACAGAATTAACCTTCAACTGGTTTTAGACCAAACTCAGAAACAGTATATGAAATCTGTGTGAATGTCAATTTTTCCAGCCAGCCAAGAAGCCTTGCTGAATGTCACTCATCTTGGTCCCTGTCACTAAAAAGTTTTGCTTCATTATTCAATTATTTCTTCAAAGTGCTGATTGTCCAGGGAAGTATTTCCTCCCAACAGCAGTGTAAAAATCTTAAAACAACCCTTCCCCTTTAAGAAAGCCAAGCTCCAGAGACAATAAGTCTAGCCTGTCTGTCAAGAATGTAATAAGGGTGGAAGAGAACAAAAGGAGATTGCTTCTAACTCCTGGTTCTCCAAATTGCTTCGAAAGTTAACAAGGGATTCTATAGAACCGGATGGAACCGGTAGAATCCCACCTCTGTATTTATGTAAATATTGAATTTTTTATTAAAAAAGAGCAACATTTACCCAAAATCAGGCAAAGCAGGCAGGCAGATTGAGCTGTTCACAGAATCATTCAGAGATCTATCTATCTGCCATTAGCTACCTGAGTCTGTCACATAAAATTTGCTTGCAGTGAGTCTTCACTGAATAATAGAAGCTTCAGTCAAAGGAAGGTTGAATTCTGCTTAAAAGCAGAGCCGAAGATCTAAAAACTAGCTAGAAAGCAAGAAATGCAATGATTTCCTGCTTTCTAGCTGATCTAAATTTCCTGGCACAGCAGAACAGCTGATGATGGTCGAAGAAAAAAAAAAAGGAAAAATAGCAACTTAGCAAGCAAGTTTTCCAGGTAAGGAGTGAGTGGGTGGGGAGGGTTCTTGGGGGTCATGTGAGCGATACAGCCTTGTGTTCCCATGCAGCCTGGATTAATTGCTTTGGGGGATTCTCTGGGGGTGACATTTCTCTGCGGACCACCAAAATTTTCTCACACCCACCATTGGGCCATGGCTCACCGGCTGGTGACCTCTGTTTTAAAGCATTAACGAATGAGCTGATTGCTAGACATATTGTCTTAGAAGCAGAATTCATCTCTAATGCAAAAGCAAGAGAACATATAACATTTAGGAGACAGGTTGTTTTCTCAGTAAATGTGAATTACCTTATAAAGCTCCAGTGCAAACATTTAGAAAAGGAGGAAATAATGCAATGCTTTTGAAGAACAACCATAATTATAAATCATTCTGCTTCCTGTTGTGTGCTTGTGCAGACAAACTCACCATCACCTTTAAAATGAATGAGATCCAGATACAGTAAAATACAATTCTGTCTTCCCCTTCTAGCACAATATAGGAGATGAGATTCCAGAGAGCAATTTTTCACCTGATATTCATCTAACCTTACTAATGGAACACAGATTATGAAATGTATTTGACATTAGGCTTCAGCTATAATAATAATAGAACCATGCTTCTATTCTAACTAAGTTAATGTGAAACATTTCTGTTAGTTTCAGTGGAAATAGGATCAAGACGAGGCCAAGCAGACCATGTTTCCTTTTAAAGTGTAGCATTTTCCATTTTATTCTGAGCTGAATTTTAGTTTGGTGACTTCTGGTTCATGCCATGCAGATTGCACACATTTAATGGTCAGTTCAATTCAATAAACCTGTTTAAAAGTTTTCTTCCATTACCATGGTAAACGAGGAAAGACATTTCAGAACTACTGCTAATATGATGTATTTTTTATATGGTTATTGCTGCTGTCTTGGAAATTCTAAGAATCCTGCTGACAAATTGTGATATATTGAAATTTAACATGCAATATTTTTTTTAACAAATAAAGCATTGCAAAATTGACACATATGTTCAAACATTCATCACACGTGAAATGACTCTGTGTTGGTTTACAAACACACATGGAAAAACAAGGCCTGCCTATTAATTTGGAATTTGGTTTTGCTGGACAACTCAAAACCTGAGCTTTGTAATTTTTTTTGAAAATGATGAAAGTAATCTTATTGAAATTGGATTTATATGGCTAGTGTTAAAGAAATATAGCCAAGTGGAATTAACTTATTGACTTGGAACATTAAAGAAAAAATAAATAAATAAGGTTGGGAAAAAGTGTACTCTCCCCTATTCTAAAGTCAATTGTGCCCATAAAACTCCTCACTGAAATCTGTGCTGTTAAAACAATGCTGAAGAAATAAACATCTTAGAACTCATAAACAATATTGTTCAGTGGAAATGTGGCATTTTTGCTAAATAATGTGTATGTTTGGATAACTCAAACAGCCCAACAATTATTAAAACAACAGAACAAAACAAAAGGAAACAAAAAGCCATTAATAGAAAGAAAATACAACACAGAGAAAAATAATAGCAACAAAAATATGTGAGGATAATAAAACAATACAATTTAACAATAAGATAAACAAGACAATAGAAGTGTTCTAATGAAAGGTATAGTCTAAGGTAACTGTATCAACTATCATAATAGGCCATGCAAGTAAAATGTAATTTCCTTCACCATCATTCTGTGAGTTTCTCAGTCAATCAAATAAATAAATCATTCTGCTCTGTCATATGTGGTTTATGAGTTAATTTACAGTACTGCTTGAAACAAAGAACTATTAAAATGCTACTCCTGTGCTTCAAATATTAGGAAACCTAATATAGTCTTCAAAGAAATGACATATGCCACATCTTAATAAATAGCAGAAATTGGATTTTGGTTTCTACCGTGTTTCTCCAACAATACGGCCTCCACCAATAGGAAGCCCCACCATGGTTTATTGGCATAAAATCAAATTAAGCCCCTCCCCCCAAATTAAGGCCCATATTAAACATGCGAAATAGGGGAGGGAAGTCCGGGGGGGGGGGCTTGCATTTAGGAAGTACTTGCATGCCCGGATATGGTGCTGCCTGCGTTGGTGTTCATATTGGGAGACCTTCCCCCACTGTTGGTTTTCCTTCTCCCTTGCTGCCATGGTGTTAGAGCAATGCCACGGCATTTGGCACAGCCATGTGTGGCCAGTCAAGCCTCCTCCCTGCAACTGGAGCCCTGAGGAGACACTTGGCTTTAGGCACTCCCGTCGCTGCCTTCCAAGGGAAGGCGCTCGCCCGAGACGATCTCTCCCTCTCTCTCTCTCCCTCCCCGCAAGGTCAATGTCTGCACTGCGACTGAGGAGGAGAAGGCTGAAGCCGGTTCCTTCTGCTTGCTGAGAGGTGAGGAAGCTGCGGCGAGATTTGGGAACGAGGGGCAGGAGGAGGCACGCACGCACCCACCCCCGGCTCGCTTTCCCGGCTCTTCCCAGCCCACATGGCTCTGGCGCAGCCCTGGCGAGATGAGTGGAGGGTCCGGCGGGGAGGCGCTTGCTGCCTCAGTGAGACCTCTGTCACCGGGAAGGAGGGCCCACCTGTCAGCTGCGCTGGGCGCCCCAGCCTTCTTCTCCTCAGCCATAGTGCAGATGTTGACCTTGCAGGGAGAGAGAGAGAGCGAGCGGGAGAGATCCTCTCGGGCGAGCGTCTTCCCTCGGAAGGCGGTGATCGGAGTGCCTGAAGCCAAGTGTCTCCTCAGGGCTCCGGTTGCAGAGAGGAGCCCTGACTGGCCACACGTGGCTGCACCAAACACCGCGGTGTTGCTGTAACGCCACAGCAGCAAGGGAGAAGGGAAAGCAATGGTGGCGGAAAGTCTCCTGAACATCCAAGCTGTCACCACCCGCCCACCCGAGGATGCAAGGGGAGAGAATTAAGTCACCCCCGAAAAGACGGCCTAGCCATTTTTTCGGGGGTAAAAAAAAAATAAGGCCCAGCCTTATTATGTGAGAAACACGGTAGAACTATGTATTTGAGATTGTTTAATTTTACTGTATTATTTTTTGAGGAGTATTTACTAGTTTTCCTTCAATGGCGCAGAAGGCTGATGAGAATCTTACTAATATATACCTTGATGTGCCACTGGTGCATACTTGATTTGAGATATTTCTCTGAACTATGTGTAAAAAAGGAAGAAAAAAGTCCCAGAGTTTCAGAAGTTGCTCTATATGAGACATCCTCAAATATCATCCTTAATTAGAAGACATGTTTTGCTAGGAAGACTAATTTTCCTCTCTGCACTTTTCTAACTTTCTGAATGTCACTTTTATATGAGCCAAAGCACATGGCAAAGAAGTAGAGAAACATCTGTGTTTGGTACTAGCAATGAAAAAGACTTCTGGCTTTGGTACATGCTAATGCACATGGCCAGGTTGCCAAACCACTTGTGGATTGTCTCATCCATCTGGATTGGGACTACAATGCCAAGCTGAAAGTTTCAAATTAGTTACTTTGATGGTCTTGTTGAAGTGTTGTTTATTTCAGTGGGTGCCTGATCTCCATAACTAAATTCACACAAATATTTCATGCATTGTGACTTTCTGAGATATGGTGAAGATCTTAAAATGTATACAAATGGTTCTCCCAGGGTAGGGTAAATCTAATGTCAAAAAAGGGTATTTAAATATCTTCTCCTTTAATATTTAACTTGTCTGGAAAGGAGGGGGGAAGTGTCCCTGTGACATGCATGCATACACACACACACACACACACACACACACACACACACACACACACACANCATACACACACACACACACACACACACACACACACACACACACATACATACACAATGATGATGTTGATTGATAAACCTGGTTCTTCAGATAAAACTGACATTTAAAAAAGAAAACCTTTCCTTCTAAATGTTCATTCCATACTTCATACTGACTAGAAAAATAAAGGGAAATATAAATGTTGGGTGTTTTAATATTTAGTTACGGAAAAAAAAAACTATACATAGTAAATAGATGAAGCTTGCTCCATATTGAAGCTTGCTCCATATTGTTCCATTCAAACAACATAGTCTGCCTCTATACTACCATCATTTCTATTTACAAAACCCAAAGGAATACTTTCATTCCAATCCATCTTTTATCTAACTGCAGCTAATCTTGTAACACTAAACCCCAGCATTTCTATCTACAATATTCACAGTGGATTCTCTTATCCTGTAACTGATCCAGAAAATAAATTGGTTAATCTGCCCAATAAAAAGCATGGGCTAGGATCCCAGGAGTTCAGGCTGGCTCCAAAACTGAAGCAAGGGCAGCATAATTTAATAGTTATGCCATTGCACTAGATCAGACAATCAAGTCAATTCTCAGCAAGTTATTTATTTAGTTTTGCAATTTATAGTTGCCAATCTCAAGTACAAGACTTCAGGTAATGTGTAATTTGTAGGTTGTTGTTACTTCTAGCTCACTGTCATCATTTTTCAGCTTTATCTACTATAATAAGTTGTTGTAGGGTAAATTAGAGAAGAAAATATAAAGTCTGCCTTCTTGAGCTCTTGATGAAATGAATGTAAATGAATGTAAATCAGAATGTAAATTTAATGCAGATATAAATGATTCTCCTGAAATCAAAAATGAACTTATCTTTAAGTTAATCTAATCAACTTGTATTGCTATGATGTAAAGTCAACTTGATGCCATTGTTCCAACTTAGTTCTTAGAGCTAAGTGAAGGCAAAAGCACCCGAAAACAGGACAAGAAGCAATGAATGGAAACTAATGGGAGAAAGCCAACTTAGAACTAAGGAGAAATTTCCTGACAATTAGAACAATTAAATGGCGGAACAACATGCCTACTTGCCTCCAGAACTTGTGGGTGCCCCAACACTGGAGATTTTAAAGAAGAGATTGGACAATCATTTGTCTGAAATGGTATAGGATTTCCTGCCTAAGCAGGAGGTTAGACTAGAAGACTTCCAAGGACCTTCAAACTCTGTAATTCTGTTATATTTCTCACGAAAGTGATATTTATTAATGCCCTGGCTTTAGAGAACTTCTAATATAATTTTGAATTAAAAAAATGCAAATTACAAGTATAATCAATGAACATCTAACTGTTTAATGGGATGTATATAATCAGCCTACCATCACTTTTGACAAGCAACCTTAGATTGGTTCGGTATGTATGTATGTTGGAATCTTGAAACTGCTATATGGAGATTAGGGATAACAAGTCATATCTCATAACTTGTCTTGCTTTTGGGATGGCATGTGGACAAATCTTTCAAATAGATCTGAAATATTTCAAGAAGAGCTAAAGTGTTTCATTAAATAAAAGTCTGATGACACCAGACCATCAGGTTGACATTGTGCATGTGTACAGGACTGCATGAGGACTTACATTAAGAACAAGAAGAAAAATAGCTTAAAATAGTCATTATGAGAAGCTTGTGTCAGCCAAACCAGTTCTTCCAACTCACAAAAGATTTTTCCATTTCTAAGAAATGTTTTATTTCCTTTGCTTCACTTTTCACTGTCAAAGACAAGACATTTTAAAATTAAATAATGGCTTATCTTGTTGACAGTGGAAGCTGCTGTAAAGAAAATAACAGATATTTGGCTGTCCATGCTATTTCTCTTACGGTATGTATCAATTCTGAGAAATGGTGAAAACTGGAAACATGTGATGTTAACTGAAGGCTTGGCGAGTGGTCCATAAATTGTGAGTCGTCCTCTTATTTTTGATTTGAGTTATTTATTTGTAATAATTTAGTGGCCTGATCTGGATCTAGATCATTGGATGTGGGACAAAGAAATCCTTTGTTTTTCATTTCTTTCTTCAATATACCATTTAGGTATACGTTTTTTAAAAAGCCTGAACTGGTTTCATTTTGATTGTGAACAGAACAATCGTAAAGAATACAGGTAGTTCTTCACTTACAGCTGGTCCTTTAAAGACCATTTGGAGTTATAATTGCCTTGGAAAGGGGGCATTACAGCCCATAAAGCATTTCCAACTATTGTAAAATATTACTTCTCTCCCTCATGTTCACACAACCATATTTCAGGCACTTGGAAATTGGATCACATATATGAGTGGTTCAGTATTCTGATGTCATATGACTATGATAAAAATTGTTTTAAAAACAAGTCCAGTCACATTAATGCCTTGACTTATGACTGTCATGACTTATTGTACAACAAAAAGTCCGGTCCCAATTGAAGCTGTAAATCAAGGATTATTTTGGTCATAGAAACCAAAATAAAAAATTCATCCTATCAGTCTTCATGAAGAATTTAATTGGTCTGTTAAAGGGCTCTGGCTGATTGTTCCATCTTAGGCTTTCATAAAGCTAAGAACTTATCCTTTGAATCTGAAAAATGGTGATACAGATTTGTTGCATTGTACGCTGGAACTTCACTGCCTCATCATAATTCTAAGGGCTGGGATTCAGAAACTAGGCTACAAGGTCATTTTTTGGCATTTCCAGGTAAGTAGGGAGAGATAAAGTGAAAATGTTGTTCTGTTACTGTAAACAGAACAGAACTGTGGGACAATAGGTATACAAAATATTTGTTTTTATATAAGATACCTGTGCAGAAGACTGTTTAAACACAGAAATCCTATTGATTCTCCTCTTAGTCTATCATCATTTTATGGTTATAATTATTGGGCATGGCACTTGAGAATGTGGTAGCTGATCAGATCCAGGTACTCATAGATGAAACCAATTTTCTAGATACATTTCAATCCACATTTAAGCCCAGTTTCTGCATTTAATTTTTTTTATTGCTCTGTTTTATTGCTCATCTTTGCAGGTATAAGAATTGAAGCTAATATGAATGGAACCAGCAATTCCTAAATAAGATCTCAGTGTTATATAATCAGTGAAATATGAAATTAATCTGAAATATGTGGAAAGAATTTCTACTGACATGAAAGGGAGAAGAAAAATATTAGATGACTCTCATATTATCTTTAACTTGTCTCTTTGGCAGAAATCCATTTTGGTCAGAGTGAATAAAATTATTTAAATATTTTTTGAGTCTCTCTGCAATATGAAGCAAAGATTTTATAATCTGCAGTTTAATAAAGAAATGGGGCTATAGATTCTTAATTGTAAAATCGAGTCTCTCTTCTTTGGAATAAGTTTGAATATAGGCTCTGCATCCATGTTTTAGTATCTTCTACTTTGCATAACTTCAGTTCATGATTTGCAATCTGGGAACATTCAACATTCTTGCCAATGTTTTATAGAATTCTGCCGGAAGTCACATCTGGGCCTGGTGCCTTCCCATATTTTGTTTCTAGTGCTTCGGTTAACTCATCATTAGTTATATTGCTTTCTAAAAAAATTCAGTCTCTTTAGGTATCTTAGGGTAGAGTTACATTCTGTAAATACTGTTTAATTCTCTTCCTCATCAATATTCTCATTGCTCATATAATTTCCCATAAAGTCTCGAATGATTTCCTTCTTCTCTTTTATGCCAGTGACAAACTTACCCTTGATCATCTTAATACTGTACAGTATTTTCCTTGGATTCTTTTTCTTTCTCGAGTTGTATGCGTAACCATCTACCTGGTTGTTTCATCCTCAAAATAATTCTGGTTTACACTTCTAATTTCTGTGCTAATTCTTCTTCTCTATTAAAACCATTTTAGTTTAATTTTATGCAGTTTTAGCTCTACACTGTCCTTTTTTCTGTGGTGTTTTCTATGTAATTCCTTTATTCGAGTCTTTATACTCATCTTCCTAAGGCTCAAACTGGCTTGCCTTTCCTGATATGTTCTACCTTTTCCTTGTAGTCTATTTATCAACGCTCTAGCATATACCTTCATTGTGTCCCAAAGTTCTGAATTGAAGCATCTTCTTTTTATTTATTCTCTAAGAAAAAATCCAATTTTTTGTCAATCTCTGTGTAAAATCCTTCTCCTTAGAATAGTATTATTTACATGCCATCTCGATCTTCTTTTTGGTCCTTTCGATTAATTGTCATTGGGGTTATGGTCTGCCCAAGTACTGTTTTCGATATTGTGTTTCTTGAATATTAGACATTTATTCTGTTGAATCCAAATCATACTTATTCTGCTGACCATGTTAAAATGTCTATAGTGAGTAAAAAGTTTATTGTTTGTTTTTAACATTTCTTCTCTCATAGTATCTTTTAAGTTATTCATCTATCATTTATAAAAAATTTGGGGAAGAGTCTTTTATATTGCTTTTGTGTTATATATCAGTTACTGCTCTACAATTCCATGAAATCTCCCATCAATAACTGATCATTGAACATAGTTCAGTTCAATTATCTTCATGTGTAATTTGTTATAGAATTCCTTTCTTAGTTATCATATCGCGTCGGATAAACTGCAATCAAGAGTGTTATTCATTATTATCGTCCAGTTATTTCCCACCGATTAATACTCTTGTCTGTACAAGTAATAAAACAATTTGCTAAAATAGTCTCTTTTGATATATAAAAACCACTCGCTCTTTCTTTACATGTAGGATTCAAGAAGAAAATATTTCCCTAATTTTGGCTGTATCAACAATTTTCATATGTTTTTTAAAAATTACTTCTTGTTAGACAAATTATATGCAAATTTTAGTTCTTTCTTAATACTGTTGAAAAATTTTCCTTCTTTTAACAGCTGAATTAAGTCCATTTCTAATATCATTGTAATCAAGTTTTTTTCTCTTCCATTAATTTGCTTTATAATTAGGTTTGGCAGCTCTCAGTGATCTTAGGTTCACGTTGTTCCTTAGTCTCCACATCATCCACCTACTGCGCTCCTAACCTCGAGGCGGTTACCTTTTTTTCAGTCCTCCATTGGTCTCTTAATTTTCAATGTAGCGAAAATCTCTTTTCTGCTCCCTCTCCTTCCAAAAAATTCTTGCCAGTTAGAATAAATTCTGCTGTTCCCTCGATGAATCAATTCTATAATCTCTGGTCTTCGCATGTAACATTACCCTTCTGGGATTAGCCTATTCATAATTCACCTCTTTTTCAATTGTCACTTTTTAGTCAAAAATCCGATATTGTCTTCTCATATCTCCACTCTTTCTGGGTAATTTCTGCTTTAAAAAACACAATCTCCTTGGCCTTGTTATTTTCATGTTTTCTCTTACCACTTAAATTTGTGGTTGTTTAATGGGCTTTTTTGTAAATTGATATAATTTCTTCGGTAGGTTATTTTCTCCATGCGCATAATCTTGTAAAAAGGTTCAGTATACATCATCTTACTCCATCCATCATCTTTCCTTCTGTTATGTTCCAAAGGCTTACAGCTCAATATTTCTATTCATTATCCAGCTAATTTTGTATCCTTTTGTCTGCCTCTTGTGTTTTGAAATCTGAGATAAGAATTCTGATACTGTCCAGTCTCCCATTTCAGTATCCCACTTTATCTTGTTCAACCAGCGTTAATGCTGATTATAATATCTCCAATCTCTGTCATCTTTGTTTACTCTTCTTCTTCAACTTTTTGGGAATCTCTCATCTACTTCACCATTCATTTGTTTACATTCTCCACTTTGTCATCAGTTTTCTGTCTTTGCCTCAAATATTTTTCTATCTCTTTTCAATGGTATCTAATTTTATTTTAAGGTGTTGCGATATCCTTGCGATAATACATCTGTATGAGTCAACTCTTGGGTCTTGATCTTGTCTTGCCTTTAGAGACATTGTTCTGAACTTGAAACGTTGCCCTCACGAAGTTGGTTGGGAGCAGAGTAGAAGGTTGAAAGAGAACCAGAAGGCTGAAGAACGTTCCTACTCATTTTAACAATTCAGATCTCAGGTTTCTTCTAAACCCTAATCCTAATTTGATAGGAAATCACCAATTATAATCACAAAATTGAAAAAAATAATTGTTAAGTAGAGGAACTAATAATAACAGTAAATAATAATAATAAGACAGAAAAAGGAGAAGGAGAGAAAATAAAATTCTTTCAGGTTTTCTTGAACCTTTAATCCAATCAAGTAATTAGTTAGAAAGGAAGGAGAAGAGTAATAAAAAGTTTCCAAAAAGAAATTTATAAGAAAATAAAAAAACTAAATTCTTTGCAGGTTTTTCACAACACCCTTAACACAATTGAAATTTTCAAATAAAAAATACATGTCAAAAAACAAAAAAATTCCAAGAAGAAAAAAAAAAGAAAAACTTTTGAAGGCTTCCCTTTAAAATGACAAAGCAAAGATGAAAATATTAACAAAAATAAAGATTTTTTTAAAAAAGAACAATACAGCTGGTGGGGGGGGGAAGTGAACCCAAACTTAAGAAAGTAAAAAGAAAACACCTGCCACTTTATATTCTAATTAATCCAAGGCTCTTGTCATAGCTCTATCCCAAACTTCAAAAGCAAGATTTCAAATTATTGCCGTAGAAATCCAACCGAAGAACCCTGCAGTAATACTCTTCCGTGCTTTTCCCTTCTAATGTTATCATGCCGTAGCAATGTCCTTGAAAGAATTTGCTTGCTTGCTTCTCAGCTCTTGTCTAAAGCCCATGTCCACACTCGCACCAACAGAGTGGAAGAGGATGTATAAATGGAGAGAAACACGACTTGCCCATTCCGTGGGTTAATGCGATGCATCCGTTCTGTACTCACTGCAATACAGTTTTTCATACTCTCTATCCGTCAAGCATCGTCCCTACTAAAATTTCATCCACTCAAAGAAGTTTGAGCTGCACAAACTTTTCGTGAGGCGGATGAAGTATCCACAAACCGCGTCCGTTCTTACAATCCACTACGAGCGCATATTACGGGAACATGGTGGTATACATCTGTCATCATCACCGTTACGCATCCGGACCTATTCGCTAGCATCTGCTCGCATCTGCGCAACTCAAAACCCATCCAGACGTAAACGGAACATCAGGGAGTGAAGCCGAACATGAATCGGAGACGTAACACGCGCATTAGTTAGCATCGGATGTAGAAAGGATGATAAGCGGATGCAGCTCGCATATAAAGCTATTAAAATGGAAAGAACGTTCATATATAGGTCATATCTCGGATATTTACGATGTCTGCAAGGACTATCCAGAGATGCAGAGGACATCCTAGCGAAAAAAATGATTAATTTCCTATAAAAAGGGGGGAGAATCACCTGGATCTCACTTCAGTCCAGCAGCCCTGATGTGCAACCTCTTCAGGCCTTGATCTTGGTCTTGCTCTTCCACAGCAACCAGTCATCTCCACCATGGATCGTAACACACTCCTTTTGGTAGCCGCCATGCATTCTAACACACAGTGTGAAGCCCTCTCAGGCTCTTTCACCTGTTCTACCGTGAAGAAAAGGAGCGTCCAAGAAGTGTCTGGGTCCAAAGATGTATCGTGAGAAGAGCCAAGTACGGACTGTATGACAAGCTGATTGGTGGAGCTGAGGAACAAAGACCTCGTGCATTCCGAACTTCATGAGGATGCCACCAGCCCATGTTTGACGAAGTTCTGGAGCAGCTGAGACCCAGGTTGACCAAGCCAAGCACGCAACTTCCAGCCCAGCCTGGAACCCTGGGCTGAAGTGGCACTGACTCTGCACGCACCTGGCCTCAGGGACCATGTACAGGAACATGCAGTATGTCTGGAGGTGCCACACAAAGCACCATCAGCATTGTGGTCAAGAGTGTGCAGGCCATCATCGAAGAATACCTGGAGGAGCTCCTAAATGCCCTCCACTGAAGAAGGCTGGAAGAAAGTTGCAGAGCAGTGGTATCAGAACTCGGAACTTCCCCCACCTGTTGGAGCCATAGATGGGGAAGCACGTGGCCTCAAAGCTCCAGCCAACTGAGGGGTCCACTTATCTCAACTAGAAGGGCTTCTTCAGCATCATCCTTCTCGCCATGGTTGTGATTCTGACTACAAGTTCATGTACATCGATGCTTCAGGCAACGGGTCAGCTTCAGACAGCCAGGTATACAAACGCCAGTGACCACAAGGATGGGCTGGAATGCAACTCATCATGGGTTTTTCAGATCCAGACCCCCTGTCCAATGACACACAAGATGTGCCCTACTTCATTGTGGGGATGACGCCTTCTCCCTCACAACCTACCTCATGAAGCCCTACAGTTCCAGTTACCTCACCTGTGAAGACAGGATCTTCAACTACAGGCTGTCCAGGGCAAGGCGGTGGTGGAGAACGCCTTTGGCATCCTGGCCAACAGGTGGCAGGTACTTCTCACCACCCATGCAGCATTGCCCACAGACTGGTGAGGAGGATCGTGGAAGCTTGCTGCATCTTGCACAATCTCATGCGCACACCGCTACCCAGTGTTGCAGAACAGGCTTGTGGACCGTCAACAAGGAATGGGGACATGGAGCCGGTGAAATGGAGGCAAGAGCAAAGACCTGATAGAACACTGTGGATGTCCAAGGCCCCCAACAGAGCTCTCACGTGAAGGGAAGAAGCAGCGCAAACCTCCTGAGACACTGGTGCAACTCCGCAGATGGAGCAGTGGAGTGGCAAGACAGCAATGGTAGATGCTTAATGGATGCTTCTTTGAGCCTGTCTCATCACAACGGATGGAGATTGTGCCATGTATGTTGAGTGGCCCTACAATGAACAGGGCATTTAATAAAGAGTTTGTTTATGTTGAAATGTGTGGAGTCAATGATAAATTGTTATGATAACGAAGGCCATAGTGTGGCACCTGGGAGGGTGGACCATACAGTCCCTCTATGCTCGACTGGAGGTTTTATCTATCCCACAGCTATTACCCATCCACAGGTATCCCTGCCCATCCCACTGCTATTCCTAACCCATCCCACAGCTATTACCACTCCCACAGGTAATCCTGCCCATCCCACTGCTATCCTTCAACCATCCACAAGCATGCAAAGGCTTAAACCATTTCTAAAAGTTTCCACCAAGACTTTTAATACTAAAAGAACTGAATCCAAGTGTGGAAGCAAAGATACCATTATTAATAACAAACTGTAAAAGCAAAATGACCCAAGAAAAGTATCCCCAGCAAAGATAAAGTCAACAGGGAGCAACCCAGTCTCTGGACTCTTCTCAGTCACTCTGAGGTGTGCCCATGATCTCAGGGTGAAGGGTCCAGGTGGTGTGGAGGTGGCTGCTGGCTGGAGTGCTGCTCTGAGGCACCATTGGGGTGCCTGGCGCCTGAGAGGACAACAGGGACAGTGTGTGGGGAAGCTCTCAGAGAGCTGGCCTCAGTCCTGTGAGTTGATAGCCCCTTCCTCCATGACATGGGGTGTCGAGTCCCAATAACCGATCACAGATGTTCTGAGGCTGGCTTGGCTGGGGTGGAGGAAGGAGCAGTGTAAGTGGGGATGTCAGGTCTGCAGCTGAGCGAGGTGAGGCATTGGTGGCATCGGTGGCACCTGTGGTGTACGATGTACCAGTTCCTGGACTGGGAAGGGCTGCCTGTGCTGCTGGAACTCCTGGTAGCCCATAGTCTTGGTATGGGAGGGGCTGTTGAAAGCCTTGGAAGGGCTGTGACATCACCTGAGGTGGAGAGCAGACCTGGACTGGGTCGGAGCAGGTTCAGCTGGGCCTGGAGGGTGGTGCAGAAGACCTGTGATCCTCTCCTTATCACCTGGTACTGGATTCGGACATGTCAATGAGGGTCTGGTTTATGTAGGTGAGAAAAGGCTTTCTGTTAGAGGATGGTATGTCGGAGTGTACCAGCTGAGAGAGGAGATCTACGCTGCTTTTGATGGTGTCCCTGATCTCCAGCAGGACAGTGGTGGCCTGTCGCCTCTGGTCTGGCTTTCTGCCTGCTTTCTGTGGAGGTGAGCTGGGGTGGGTGGTGGCTTGGTCTCTGGTGGCAGTGGCCTCTTCTTGCTCCAACTGCATCAGGAGGTCCTCCCGTGCTCCGCCACAGGAGAGTGCAGCTGTCTGCGGGGTCTCCATTTGGGGCACTCCACAGATACCTGCCTGGACACAGGAGCTGACTCTTGGCCAGAAGAGGACTGGCTCTCTGTGGGCTGCCTGAGAGAGAGGGTAGACAGAGGGGCTGCCTCCTGCGTGGCGGATCTCACCCTCCAGAAGCTGCACTTGGCCATCACGTAGGTCTCGCCGGTCAGTGAGCTTGACCGCGGCCCTGACCAGACTTCTTCAGGTGGCAGCTTGCCATACAGGTGTGCATGTGCTTCCTCCAACCGAGGAGGACCTCCGAAGTGTAGCCGCGAGGCTCTCCGCCTTCTCTCTCCAAGCTGCCTAGCTTCACTAGGTGTCTCAATAGAGCCTGTGTCCCTTCCCGCCAGAGGTACTCATTCTCCCTCATCCATTTCGAGCACCCTCATCCTCATGTTCCTCCTTCAACGGAGTACTATCTCCTCTCCCTATATTGCCAAATGCCTCTTCCTCCCTCTGGCAGGCCTTCTTGGTCCTCATCAGTAGGGTTTTGAGGTTCTAGGGGCCTGGTCCACCACACCACACCAGGCAGCAGCAGCAGCACAGCCGGACCAGCAGCAGCAGATGCACAGCAGCACAGGAGCAACCAGCAGGGCCAGCAGGACCAGCAGTAGCAACGAGCAGCAGTAGCAGCCAGCAGGACCAGGGCAGCAACCAGCAGAAGCACCAGCACCAGGAACACACCAGCCAGAACACTAGCACCAGGAGCAGCACCATCACCAGCAGAGTCAGCCACAAGCAGCAGAAGTCCCAGCAGAAGCAGAGTCAGCACCAGGGGGTGGGATGGTGGTCCTGTCCTTCTTGCCAGGGCTGGCAGGAGTAGCACAGGATTCCTCTTCTTCCATGGTTGTTTGCTGAAGATGGTGTCTGGCAGCAGGTCTTTCCTCTGAATGGTGACCTGCTTGCAAGCTGCATCCTTTTATATCCATGGGGCTGATGCAATGCATCCTCCCCGCATGCGCAGTGAACGCTTTGCATCCACTAGGCATCTGCTTGGCATCCGCTAGGAGTCCGCTCTGCATCTGTTCCTTCCGCTGCGCGTCTGCTTCGGTGTTCTCCCCCGGAAGCCCTGCGGACGTGCCATCCACTTCCATCTGCTTCCATCCGCTAGGCTTCCGTTGACCATCCTCTTAACATCCTCGCTTCGTCCTCTCCCTGTCCGTTCCTTTCTGTTGTTGTCTGCTCTGTTTATGCAGATTTGGGGCACTTTTGAGAGTGGATAACAATGGATGGAACATTTTCTCGTCCGGTGTGTCCTTTTTACATACGTTTTGCATCCATCGGCCGATGTGACCTAGCCTTAAGATATTTTCAAGCCTCTAGTTGGCAGTGTTACAAAGTTTCTTTACTCTCACTCTCCCCCTTCTGTCCCAGATAAAACATAATAAAAGTTTTAAAGAAGTATAGCTTAAGGGAGCCTCTAATTTAAAAATATTACAAAAGGCCTCTAACCTAAAATATACAAAATCAAAAAAGAAGAGAAGAGGAAAAAATGGATATATAAAGAGAAAAAGTCCAGTCCAGTTAGCAAATTCTGGATCACAATAGGAATTCACAACAGGATTCCAACCATAGAAACATAAAACAAAGCCTTACTTTGACACTTCTGTTTAAAAACCGCCGCTTATTCAGTTCTGTCAAAACTTTTACAGATTCTTTTTCCCTTTAGGGTGTCCTTTGAAGTCCTTTTAAGTTTTAGAGTAATAAAAGAATAGTTCTCACAAAACCGACACACTTTCTCTTTCAACCTCTTCCGTTCAGAGCTGTCCCAACTTCAGGAGCTTTTGAGGCTGCCTCTCTGCCGCTGGCAAAAGGGCTTCTCCTTGATCAACCAGGGACTTTGCGATATTCCTGGGGTCTACAGGATGCGCCCTTCACTATCACCGTCTCTTCGGGATGGTTTAGGTCCGTTTGGGCCGACCAGAGGCCAAGATATCAGCTGCAATCTCAGACCTCCAAGATTGCATGCAGTATCGTCGCGACACCAGCTCCTCCCTCCAAAATGACTTTACTTATTATTCATTCATGCTTCAAGAAATAATCATATTTTACTCAATTTATTTTGTGACAATTCATATTATCATCCCAAATCTATCCTACAATCATTTTGTAGATATAATAAGAAAAAAAAGAAAAAAGTACATCTTTATATGTTTAATATTTTCTAAAAGTCTCCAAATTTTGTTACTATATTTTATTATCTAACCATTGATAGAATAGATCCCAAATTTTATAAAACTGTTTTATCTTCTTGCTCTCTAATTTCAAATGTCAATGTACTCATTTCAGCACATTCCAATATTTTCTTAATAATTTCCTCCTGTGATGGTATTTTCTCATTTTTCCAGTTTTT
>BHFT01063420.1:0-10657 GCA_004320025.1 Laticauda laticaudata
CTCCCAGCTGCCACAACCTATGGCCCATTTATTATCAATAACAATTTAATCATTGATCAAAACACATTTAAACATAAACAAAACTCTTTATTATTGCCCTCTTCAATTGTTAAGGCCACTCAACATAACATGGCACAATCTCATCAGTGTGATGAGACAGGCTCAAGGAAGTATTCCATAAGGCATCTTCCATCCTGTACTTGCCACTCCACTGCTCCAGCTTGGGAGTTGCACCAGTGTTTCAGGAGGTTGCGCTGCTTCTTCCCTCCATGTGAAGCTCTGTGGGGCCTTGCACATCCCACAGTGTCTATCAGTTTAGTGCTTGCCTCCATTCACCACAGCTCCATGTCCCCATTGCCTTGTTGATGCGTCCCACAAGCCTGTTCTGCCAACACTGGGGGTAGCGGTGGCGCATGAGATTGTGCAGGTTGCAGGCAAGCTTTCCATGAGCTTCTCATGGTCTGTGGGCATGCTTGCATGGGGTTGAATAACCTGGAACCTTTTGGCCAAGAGATGCCAAAGAGTTCGCCACCCACACGTTCTTGCCCTGACAGCCTGTAGTGGAGATCCTTCTTCTTTCACGGCGTGAGTATCTTGAAGTGTAGGGCTTTATGAGGTAGGTTCTGAGGGAGAAGGCGTTCATCACCCACGTGAAGATAGGGGCACATTCTTGTGTGCGTTGGGTTGGGGGTCTGGATCTTGGTAAACCGGATGATTTGATTGCATTCCAGGGCCGCACCCTTGAGGTCATGTGTGATATGTTATATCTGGGCATCTTGAAGCTGACCCGTTGCCTGGAAGCATCGATGTACATGAACTTGTAGTCAGCATCAACCATGGCAAAGAGGATATCTGAAGAAAGCCCTGTGTTCAGTGAAAATAATTGACACACTGCGTTGAGGCCGGTGGACTTGCAGGCACGTGCTTCCAATCTATGGCTCCAACGGTGTTGGGGGAAGTTCCACTTCTGGAACTAACTGCTCTAGCAACTTTCCTCCAGCGCTTCCTCAGTGGTTGGGATACTGGAGGAGCTCCTCCACGTATTCGTGATGAGTGGCCTTCACAACCACTTTCTTCGTGAACCACAATGCTGATTGGTGTTGATGTGGCACCCTCCAAGCATACCTGGCATATGGTTTCTGTATGTGGTCCCAGAGGCCAGGTGTGCAGATGTCAATTGTCAACCTTCATGTCGCAGGTCCAGGCTGCGCGATGGAAAGTTGGTGTTTGCCTTATGGATCAAAAAAACACTGGGTCTCAGACGCTCACAATCAACTCATCAAAACAATGGCTGGTGCATCCTCCATTGAAGTGTCTGGAATGCAGCAAGTGTCTTTCATTCCTGCAGGTTGTCATGAGGAACGTCCCTAAAACTGTCCGCCCTCTTCTCGCCGTGATCCGAGTCATATAGACCAGACAGTTCATCTTTGACGTCTCCTTCTTTCTCTTTGCGTAGGTTTAGAAAAGGTGAACATCCTGATAGAGGGCTTGGTTTTCCTGGTTGTTGAGATGATGGCGCTACCCAAAAGGAGTGTGGAAAGATCCAGTGGTGAGATACATGTTGGATGCATGTGGAAGAGCAAGAGCCAGGCTGATGAGGTCTGCACACCAGGGCTGACTGCGAACCTGAGAAGTGAGTATCCCCAGGTGATTATCCTCCACGCGCGCCATTTTTATAGGAATAAATGGTCTAGTGTTTTCCACTAGGTGTCCTTCCACATACTCTAGGCATCCTCCGACATCCTAAATATCCGAGATACATCTCACATACGTAACGTTTGGCTTCCGTTTAATGCTTTCTGTACAAGATGCATCCGCTTTCATCCTTTCTATGGTCCGTGCTACTAACGCTGTGTGGACATCCCGTGTACCTTTTGCTTCCTACCCCCCCCCCGAACGCCTCTTTCCGCTTTCCTGCTGGAGCAGATGTAAGTTGCGCGATTGTCCAGAGCATGCCGAGAAGGATCACATCGACGTGTTAACGGATGAACAATGAGTAGAGACGTTTTGGTTGGCCGTATAGGTGTTGAGATTGTTAGATCGTATGCGGCAGAAAGAGATGTTCATCCACTCAAACGTTTGTGACAGGCTAAAACATATGGAGCGGATGAAGATAGGAGTAAGAGGATGTTTTGACGATAAGTAATCGTATGAAAAGACGATATGCAAGTGAGTAACAACGGATGCATTCGCGTTTTCCACACGGATGGCAAGCTTTTTTGTCCGTTTTACATCCTCTTTGCATCCATTGGTTCAGTGTGACAGGGGCTTTAACATTTCACCAAATGACCTTTTCTTCCCATATCTCATATCTTATCTATAAACTAATGATAAAGCCTCATCACTCAGTCCTAATGAAGAGTTATACAGTACATATTTATTCTAATCAAATACATCAGTTTCATATTCTACTTTTATCACAGTAACTTATCATTTTCACTAAAAATACAATAACTTGAACTTAGACCTAGAATAACCTTATTGTCACTTTGAATGTACATTAATTGGCATACATTAAAATGAAATTTCATTGCCTACAGCTTTCAAAGGGTCATCACCTCCAATATACACTACATAAACATGACAAGATAAATAAATACAAAATTATGTACATACCCACATATAATATATAACACAGAGAAACAACGCAGTCTAGTTTGGATGTATATGTACATGGTCAGAAAAACAAATCTTGTGATGGATGGCATAGAAAACAAAACTGTTACAGAATCTGGTAGTCCTACAAGAAGTAGTTCAAAACTTCCTCCCAGAGGGGAGCAACAGGTCTCTAACAATGATTTGAGCTCTAAGCACATAGTGCTTATAAACAATTTCCTGAATAACAGGAAGTAAACTTCCTATACTCTTCTTGGCTATCCTCACCATTCTCTGTAGGGACTTTCTATCTGGGGCACTGCTACAGCCAAACCAAACTGTGATACAGATTGTTAAAACACTCTCAATTGTGCCTCTGTAAAAAATGGCCAGAACAGAAGGAGAAATATGTGCTCTCCTCATCCAACGCAGGGAATTGCAGACACTGGTTTGCATGCTTCACAAAGGATAATGCATGGAGAGACCTGTTCTGATTGTTAGTTATCTGCACCCCCAGATAATTAAATATAAAATCTCCTTTCAATATCTATCAACCAATCTTTAAAGCCTTGTCAAGAAAAACTAATCAAGAGCTATCAGAAACAACAATGATCTAGATCTTTAATCTCTTCAAATAGCATCCAACAAATTTATTTTGTATCACTTTGTCTTCTCTCAGAAACTCCTACACATACCCAAAATAATAAAATCTACAGTATATCAGAAGTAATAACATTTAACAAAATATTAATGAAATAAGATTTTTTTCATAATGCTTTATTTTACACTGTAGTTTATCACTTTCTCTGAAAGTATATATTCCTCTCATACCTTATCTATAAACCAATCTTTAAAGCCTTATTATTTGGTCTCATTGAGAAAAAACCCATTAAGAGCTACTAGAAGTCATACATATATATTTAATGATCAAATAAGCAGAAGTTATATTAATTCTTTTGCTTTTTGATGTTCACTCCCTATGAACAATTTCCCAAAAGCAGATTTGTCTTCACTTTCCTTTTGTCTCTCCTCAGGAACTCATTAAGGAGTTTAATATATCTCTTTGGTAAGTCCAAGATAAGAATGTTGCCCAAGTCACTCTTCTGATTTATCATTTGTGTGTTCCTTTTAATTATTAAGACATCAGACCATTTCATTTGTAAATCCAGTATAATATCTTTTCCCATTTCATTGTCAGGAGTGCAGAATCAAGACCACAGTTCTACTTAAGTTGATTTATTCTTCATGCCTAAACACAAGAATCTAGTCCAGTGGTGTCAAACTCAAAGCCTGTGGGCTGGATCAGCCTGCAGAGTGCTTAAATCTAGTCCACAGGTGCACCCTGGAAACAACAAAGGACCAGCTGTGCCTCTGTCAGTGAAAATGGAGCTGAGGAGCGTCACACACATCCCTCCCAGGCTCCGTTTTCAACTGTGATGCCTTCCTGCAGCCTTCTGCTAGCAAAAACTGCCTCTCTGCACACAGCCTCTCCGGGCTCTGTTTTCTCTGAAAGAGGGCTGCAGGAGGCCATTGTGGCCAAAAATGGAGCCTCAATGAGTAACGTCAAGCTGGAGTGCCCACCCTGGCCATACACCCCATGAGATTAAATACAACCCTGATGTGGCCCTCAATGAAATCAAATTTGACACCCCTGATCTAGTCAACTAACAGTCATCACTAAATTGGCACTAGGTAAGAGTTAATGGAATTAGGAAGCGTTGGACTTGGAATGTTTGTGGTAACATAATGACTCTAGGATGATTCCTCTTTTGACTCTGACACCAGGCTCTGCCTCGCCTTCTTCCACAATAGTTCTTGTAACTTGTCATTTTTAAATTTAAATACAAAATAGCCTGATCCACAATTGTATTATATTCTACCACCTCTTTTAAACCACTTTTTATGGTAGCAAATAATCTTAACAGAAATTTCTGAGTCCATTGTTCCCAAATATCATCAAATGTTTCCATAGTTGGATTATTTTTCTCCATTCTGTATCAGTGGCTCTGTTCTCCTTTAGTAAAATCTCCGGGTGTGCATGTGTATGTGTTTTGGTTGTGTGTGTGTGTGTGTTTGCCTCTGGTGTCCAGCCTTCAAACTCCTCTTTTCATGTTTTATCCCACGTCATTGTAGTTCTGTTAAAGTTGTAGCTCATTGTAGTTCTGTTAAAGTTGTAGCAACGTTTCAGCAGAATCTCATCTGGCCATCATCAGGCTTCTGTATGGAAGTGTGTCTCACAAGTTCCTCTGTTTCAAATTTAAGGCTGGTCTATTCTGATTGGCTATTAACCTGGGTCTGTGTTCATTGGACTTGGAGTTTGATTGATTGGTGTTTCTGGTTTCTTCTGTCTGTTTTGTGCTTTGATTGGCTGGCAGCACTCTGTTCTTGTGTTGGAGGCTTTCAATGCTGCTTGGCTTCGTGTGAAAGGACGGCTGCTCTTCATCAGCAAGCTTTCACACTTTCCTTTCACACGAAGCCAAGCAGCATTGAAAGCCTCCAACACAAGAACAGAGTGCTGCCAGCCAATCAAAGCCACAAAAACAGACAGAAGAAACCAGAACACACCAATCAATCAAACTCCAAGTCCAATGAACACAGACCCAGGTTAATAGCCAATCAGAATAGACCAGCCTCAAATTTGAAACAGAGGAACTGTGAGACACACTTCCATACAGAAACCTGATGATGGCAGATGAGATTCTGCTGAAACGTTGCTACAACTTTAACAGAACTACAATGAGCTACAACTTTAACAGAACTACAATGACGTGGGATAATACCCGAAGGAAGCTAAACAGCACAAATGTAAGTACCCGCGAGAGCTTAAAAAAACATATATTATATATATATATATATATATATATAATATATATATGTATGTATGTATGTAATGTATGTAGTATGTATGTATGTATGTAGTGTATGTGTATGTGTATTTGTATGTGTATGTGTATGTGTATGTGTATGTATATGTATATGTATAATGTATATGTATATGTATATGTATATGTTTTTTTAAGCTTTTGCGGGTACTTACCTGTGTGCTGTTTAGCTTCCTTCGGGTATTATCCCACGTCATTTTAGTGCTGTTAAAGTTGTAGCAACGTTTCAGCAGAATCCATCTGCCATCATCAGGCTTCTGTATGGGATTCTGCTGAAACGTTGCTACAACTTTAACAGCACTACAATGACGTGGGATAATACCCGAAGGAAGCTAAACAGCATTTTAAACAATCCACAGGAGGGATTCTTATAATTAATTTCAAAATCTTATTTTCCATCCATCTGGTCCTTTATAATATTTATAGCTTTTCAAAAATGTTCTAATCAACTTTTTGCTCTTTATTTCAGAATATTTTTTAAAAAATTCTTAAATAAAACTTCTTTCATGGAGGGTTGAAGGAGAATTTCTCAGTGTGATGAAACTTGTTGGACTGAAGATTCTTAATATCCAAAAAGCAGTTAACAAGCAATTTCCAAAAGAAACAAAGTAGGCAATCCCTATGTTTCTTTAATAGTTTGTTTGGGCTTAAGCCCTAAAATGCGCAATGAATCACTGTTTTATGGTCTCTTCACAGGGAACCTTTGTATGGAGTGTTTTAAGATTATCCTATGCCCTCCCATTTATCCACAGAGGTATTTTGAGATATTTATCTGTTCACTGGCTCTTCATTTTGCCAATCTGCCATGGTCATCAGCTTTACTGAAAGCAGAGTTCTCTTAAGTCCATCACTATTTCCCAGGAAGTACACTACATCCTTCCCTTTGGATGGTCAGGATCATAAATCACCTCTCAGCAGTGTGAGATTTAAATTTTTTTACTACCAGTACTGTGGGTGTGGCTTGGTGTGGTGTGGCTTGGTGGGCACGGCAGGGGAAGGTTCCTGCAAAATCCCCATTCCCTCCCCAACCCACTAACCTGCTTTCCAGCTCCGTTCTCCTGTGCAGGGCAACAAAAGAAGACCCAGACGATCAGCTAGGACTCGGGAGGCAGAGAATAAACGGGGTGGGGCTAGTCAGAGGTGGTATTTGCCAGTTCTCCGAACTACTCAAAAGTTTTACTACCGGTTCTCCAGAACTGATCTGAACCTGCTGAATACCACCTCTGACTCTCAGCTCGGTTTTTAGTGTTTGCATGGAATACACACAAATTTTATAGAGAGTACTTCTTGAAGCCTTGTACTCAGAGGATGCTGAGAAGAGACTAGTTCACAATCTTTTCCAACCTTACATATTCAGAGGAACGTTACAATTAGTGGTTGGTTCTCAACGAATGAAAAGAAAAGCTAATATATAGCAACGTTGGGCTGAGGTTTATTTAAAAAAAAAAATCCAATGAAGCGATGCTCCCCGTGATAATGAAACTCCATTTTTCCAAACCATAATGTCAATTAATGAATTAAATTGCTGCAGATTGCTCTCAAATTGGCTTGGGAAAATTTCCAAAGCTTGAGATCAGCCCCTAAAGCAGGTCTGGTGACTCCAACTGTAGATTGAGTGAAAGATGAAAGAATGCCAAGAAAACCTCCTGCCTCTCCGAGCCCTTCCACTATCAGAACAAAAGAAGGAAGCTATAATACAATTTTGGATATGTGGATGGGGACAGTTTTTGTCTTTTAATCCAGACAACCCAATGTCCTTGGCCAGACATGTTTCTCAAACATGGTATTCACAAATGTACTAGTTCTACACAGGATGATTCTTTAGTTAACAGAATTCATAACTCTTCCATTAATTTCTCCCTGCCTCTTTATTTATTTAACGCAGCTTGTGTGGCTGTACAATGGAAATAGTGTTGGCACATTTGAAAAACAACTCAGTGGTGAAGTTCTTTGAAGTGTATGTTGCTTGCAAAATGAAAACTCATTAGTGAAGCATCATATTCATGCAGACAGTTGGGGAGATATGAATTGCAGGCCTGCTCAACATAGGATAAATTATTTTCCTTTTTCTCTCTTAGGTGCCTGGAGGGGTAGTTGCCCTATAATGGCAGTCAAATGTAAAATCAAGCAGCTCAAGAACCTCTGGACATTTTTCTTTGCTGGGGGTGAAATTATGTTATGCATAATTTACCTTATGCAAGGATCTTTTTGAACATATGTTTGTTCATTTAAACTGATTAGATAATTTTTGTTTCCATAATTAAGGTCTCCAAAACAAAAGGACAAGGTAGACAATAATGAGATAAAAGGGGAACTTTTGGGTCCTGGATAATTTAATTTTCCTCCCCCCATTGTCCTTTCCCCATCTCTGTTATCTATGGGTTAAGGAAATCCATCCAACAGCCAAGCTGGGCAAATAGTCATGTGTACATTATGACATTATCATCTCAAACATGAAACTTTCATGCTTGCAGAAATGATCCTACCACAAAACTGCATTATTTGTGCAAGGATGTCATGTTGCACAGATCCTTTGAAATCACCATGGCTCACAAGGATGCCTGTCTTCTCTTCTTCACATCAACTCCGGGGTTCTTGGCAGCTTCTGAGGCTGGACCTGTTGGGGAACACGATAAGCAAAGAAAGGGTTAATCAACAGAGAGTGGAAGTGTGGCTCCAGAGGTTGTGGAGGAGGCTGGGCAGAGGCCAGCTGGGCAGTCAGAGGAGGACCGAGGCCCATCCCCTCTGCATCCTAGGGAACACGAGGAGAGGACAAGGGAGAGACCTGGTCTACTTGAGAGGAGAGGGCCTTGATCCTCTTCATGGGCTGCAGCTGTGACAACTGAATGAGAGGATGGACATGCGTATGGGTGAGTGCTGGAAACAAAGCATGGAAATATCTCTAGTTTATTGTTCCTCTCTGAGTTTGGTGTCCTTCCCAGTGTGTGTTCTGTTATCTGTGGACATCCTCCAGCCCTTATCTTGCCTGGTTTGTGTTGTTTTTACTCTTTATAATTTAAACAGCATTTCCTCCTTCTGGTAACTGCTTGTGTGGGAGTTTTTTGTCTCCAGTCAAGGATATTTGGAGGTTGGAAGCAAGGTGAAGGAATAAAAGGGGCTTTACCTGTTTTTTGTGACTGTGTTTATTTTGTATCCCACCCTGGGTCATCACAGAGGTCCTATTTCATCAGGGCTTTCTCCAAATGCACTAAACATGTAACACCAGAGGTGGTAATTCAGCCAGTTATGAGAGGTTCTGGAGAATTGGTAGCAGACATTTTGAGTAGTTCGGAGAACCAGCAAATACCACCTCTGTCTGGCCCTACCTGCATTTATTTGCCATCTCCCAAGTTCCAGCTGATTCGAGTACCCTGCACAGGAGAACGGAATTGGAAAGCAAGTTAGTGGGGTGGGGAGGGAATGGGGATTTTACAGTATTCTTCCCCTGGAGTGGGGTGGAAATGGAGATTTTGCAGTATATCCTTCCCCTGCCATGCCCACCAAGCCATGCCCTCAGAACCAGTAGTAAAAAAAATTGAATACCACCACTGATGTACAAATGTGTTTTTCATTAGAACAGAATTCTTTCTTGGCCAAGTGTGATTAGACACTCAAGGAATTTGTTTCCGGTGTGTTAGCTCTCATTGTACATACAACAATAGTGGTAGATCATGAACATAGTCGTTGTAAAATACATTCATCATAAAACATTAAAAACAACTCAGTGATGGTCATGGATACTAATTAAACAATCAATTATATTTAAAGCTGATCAGATTCTAGTTTCCCTTTCCACTAATTCCTCCATTCAACCATTTTGTAGAACATCACTCATTCCCGGGGTGGGGTTTTTTTTTGAGGGGGAGGGAGATTGTGAAAGCCATAGATGGAAGGGGAGGTAGAAAAGAGCCCTTGCACAAATGGAACAGAAGTTCTGAGCCTCATTGAAGGAATGGGAGCTTCTCATTTTTGATACGATATACTCTTTCTCTTTTGAACATTTTGATCTACAAAGAATTTCTCCCCTTTCTCTATTTGCCATTATTATTACAGTGGTGAATTGTCTGCCTTTCCAAACCATTATCTACCTTTATTTTTAGAAAATGATCCTGCATAAGATATACTCCCCTCCTGAAATCCTCTCAAAAATTACGTAGAGCATTTTCATGACTTGTGCAAACTCAGCCCGTCTTTGGATTGAGATTGCACAAATTAAGTCAATCCATACAACACACTGTTCCAAACCATTTCACTCCATGTGGTTATTTGTGTTACAGCTTTTCAGAGCAAGTTTGGAAGTTCTCATTGCTTGACCAAGTCTAATCTGCTCACATACTGTAATTTTCTCCCTCCCCTCACCATTTTTTGGGGAAATTCCTCTTGAAAATGAGCAGTTCTAAAAACAAACATTTAGTGGCAGCAGCATGCTGTAATTCTCATGGAATTAAAAGATCTTCAAAGCAGGAATGCTTCCTTCTCATTAAGTACAGCATTGTTTGCCTTATTTGAAAACAATTAAAGACACTCACACTAGCAGGTTTCTTGGGATAATTATCAAAAGGCTGCTTTTGTGGGAGGGTGACAAAGAAAAAGGAAGGCTTTGTGAAATTAATTTTGCAAAAGTTTATTTATTATTTCCCCCGCGCTTATNAGGTCACACCGGCCAACAGATGCAAAATGTATGTAAAAAGGACACAGCGGATGAGCAAATTTTCCATCCATTGTTATCCACTTTATTATTTCCCCCGCGCTTATCCTTTATTCCTACCTCTGAAACTAATCTCAAGCTACTTTTGGTGTAGCCCAAATAGTAGGCGATCAGTTGCAGGAGGAAAAAAAACCAATTTAATATATATATGCTAGTCTGAGTTTTCATGTAATCCTGACCCTAAAGTGTAAATATAATCTTGTTCATTGAGCTTGAAGCCAATGTTTCTCACAGAAGGCATAACTAAATATATTGTCCTATTTCACCTAGCCATGGCATAAACATACGAGGGTTACATCAACAGAATATATCAACAGTTATTTCCTCTTGTGCACAGTCTATGCCCAAGGAAGGTGTTAGCCATCTAAAGGCTAGGTCACACTGGCCGACGGATGCAAAACGTATGTAAAAAGGATACAGCGGACGAGCAAATTTTCCATCCATTGTTATCCGCTCTCAAAAGTGCCCCAAA
>BHFT01063421.1:0-27483 GCA_004320025.1 Laticauda laticaudata
ACACTATTACCGAGAACCAAAAAACGCCTGGCAGACAAAGGACGCATATAAAGACTGGGAACTAATGCCCCTGACTAAAGTATTGGAACAGGCCCAAATGGCTTCCACAAAAACAAAATCACCAGCAACTTGATCCACAAAAACTACACCAAGACATAACAGAGCCCCTTAGGAAGACCAACAGACCTATGGAAACAGCTCTTCTTGCCCTATCATAAGAGGTACTAAAGATAAAATCCAGTAAGAATACTACACAGGCATCACATCAAGACTGCCTTCAAAACAGAACAAAAAATAGCAAGCACATCTAAGCACCCAAAGACAAAATTGACCTGGAAAACCAAGCATAACGAAGTTCCTGTACATCATGCCCGCACATACATTGACAGACAATAGAAGAATAAGTACCCGCCTGGATGAACAAAAATGCAGTAAAAAAACTGGAACACACTCTCACTACTCCAACAACATGAAACACAATCACAACATCAAATTCAATGGCATAAAACCCTAGCCACTATTAGAACCCAGCCACGGAATCATCAGAGAAGCCATAGAGATTGAAAAAGAACTGCAAGCATGATAGAAGAGGATGATTCTGCAGACTGTCAATCATTCATCTTGGTTTAATTTTTCCAGGTATGTGGTTGGGTCTGTGTTTATAGGTTTTGTATGTGGAGTCCTGGAGTAGGTCCTGTCAATTTTGTTTTCGTCCTCTTTCTATCCATTATTACTGTGGCTTCCCTTTGTCGCTGGCGTATTATGCTGTTATCAATTTTTCAGGTTGTAGGCACTTCTGAATTCATGCTTTTTGCAAGTTATTTTTTCGCTGGTTGCTGTGCATAGATGTTTGTAACCTGGTGTCTTATTCTGTCAGCCTTCATCTGTATCTTTAATTTGTTGCGGCTGGATTCTATACTGCACATATGAAAATGGATTCTGTGGGGATTTTTTTGGGTGCTATGGCATAATTGAATCCTTTGGTTTAGGACAATCTGTTTTCTGTTTTTGTGAGTTCTCTGTTGGAAAACGTTTATATACTGGATTCGTTTCAGGTGTTGTTGTGAGTTTGTGGGGTTTCTTGTCATGTTCCTATTTCTTTAGTTTCCTTTTAGGGTTTTTTCATTTTTGTAAGTGGTTTCAAGTTTCAAGCTTCAAGTTGTAAGTTTGTGTATCTTATCGCCAAAGTAGAGGGGTGGATTTTTCAGAACTACACCCCACCAGGGCACCGTCAGTCACTACGTTTGTGTTTGCGCGCGGTCGTCATGATGAAACCTAGCTTCCTAATAGATAATAGCCGTCCCTTTCACGTGAAGCCGAGGCTTGCACTGAAAAGCATCCAATACAGAAACAGTGTTACCACACAGCCAATCAAAGCCACAAAACCAGACAGAAGAAACACAAATCAAACAAACCTCGCAGTCCCAATAACACAGACAACCTCCAACCATCAGGATGTAGAAAAAAACATCCTGCCACAAATTAATCGGCTAGCCTCAAATTTAAACGCAACGTTGTGAGACCCTGACACATAGAAACTCAATCAGAGAAGGCCTGATGATGTGCAGATGAGATTCTGCTGAACGTTGGCTACAACTTAAAAGTAAAAAAACACTACAATGACGTGGGATAAAATACCGAACGGAAGCTGAACCAGCACACATGTAATGTACCCTCGCGAAACTTTAAAAACAACAACATATATATATAATATAATTATATATATATATATTATATATATATATATAGTATATATATATATATATCTATATGTACACATATTTATATGCTTATTAAAACGGGGGGGATTTTTGATTTCAGGGAACCCTGTGGCACCCTTGGTCAGGTCCTCGGTGGGTGCCTAACCACCTATACAGCATAGGTAGCTAAATTAACGAGCATACTGTGAAATCTCGTAATCGAAATGGCAGGTGGGTAAGTGGTTCCAGACCTCAAACCTCAAGGGTCAAGTCTAAATCTCAGCACAAATCTAAAAGACACAAGGGAATTCTTAAGGGCTTCAGAAAAAGACGGCCAAATAGACACACAAGCATTTGGAAAGACAAATAAGTGCACATGGGAGACACAGCGACCTTCTCAAGTTCTTTCGTCCCCAGGTCCAGGTGCTGTCTTTCCTCTTCCAACCGCTCCTCCTCTCCTAGATCCCCTCTCATCCAGGCAACAGCGTGGACCACAGAGTCAACACAGCCCAGTCAACTAGATCACCAACCATGCGCGAGGCACCTGAAGCGATGTTCAACCGAACTGCTGCCAGTCTTCAGCAGGATCAAACTCTTTCTAAGACGAAATGCCAGAGAGGATTGAAGGCCCTGGATGGAGATGGCGTATCCATCAGGAAATCAACAAGCAGGCCTACAAAAGCCGATCTTGAACACAGGGATCAGCTGCAACCTGCCCTGAGTATGATTCAAATTCAATTCGATCATTGGCCAGGTCGGAGCACACTTACGCCAAGGTACATTTCAAAGGATATGCTCGCCTCCAAAGAGCCGCAGGAGGAGGAGACAGCAAGAAGTAGAGCACATTGATCCGATGGAAAACAGCCTTTTGAATCGGGATAGTAACAGTGAAAGTGACCTGGCCTTTCAGAAGGGGACGCGTTAAAAGAAGGGGTGTCTAAAGATGAGGATCTTGTTCCCTGACAACCTGTATTTACAGGCTATTCTCCCCACCAAACTATTCATGGATCACTGTTGTTTAAGGCACAAAACACTGCGTGCCTGGACAAGCCGGCCCTTCTACCATTCCAACTCCTTCAGAAGAGGGACTAAAAAGAAGATCTAATCTTCACAGCCACTGGTAAGTCAGGAGAATGTGTTCGCAGTTCCTCAACATTGTTTGCGGGACCTCGTACGGAAACAGTGGGCTTCTGCAGCAGTGTACCCTGCCGCCCCAGGTTATGACAGGAAATACTTTAATTTGGCCTGATTACTAAAATTGTTGAAATATCCGCGAGGTAGACGAACCTATTGTGGATTAGCGACTTTGTTCTCTAATTCAAAGTGAAGCGCTGGAGGGATTAAAGCTGGAGGAAAATGGGGAACCAAGCTGGCCTACGCAGGGCCCATGCAGTCTGATGCAGGGGCCATCAGAAACGGATGGCCACTTCAATTCTTACCCGTTCTTCTCTCAGATGGCTCCGGTTCTTATGGGACCATTCCCAATTCCACATTACGAGCACACGCAAGACATTGCAAAACTTATTGGCGACACTGAATTCTCAGCAAAAACAAACCCTTTCATGCAGTTAAGTTTTCAGCCAAAGCCATTACTTCATCACAGGTCACAGTGCGACACTTCTATGGTTAAAACATTGGCAACAGATATTAAGGCACAAATGCAAGCTGGCTTCCATCTCCTCCTTGTGGGAGACAGACTGTTTGGTCCTTCCTTAGATCCCGTTGCTTATCGAAACTCGAAACAAAAGAAATTCTAGCTTCCCTTTTTCGAAAGTCAGATTCTTTCCCTTTCGGAAGGGATCGCTTTTGCCCTTTTATCAGGGACGCTTTCTCAACACCAGAATACAGAGACTCATCTTTCCGACGAGGGCAGCAGCAGAGAGGTCCGACTTCCAGGAGAGGAACCCAAGAGATGGCCAGTCCAAGAGATCCTTTCGAGGATCAGGAAATAACCTTTCCAGCGTACAAGATAACTCCATGACCTGACTCCTATTGGTGGCCGCCTTAAATTATTTGGCGGCCAAATGGGGCTCCTCAATGTCTGCCTTCTAGTCAGAGACATGATCAGATTCGGCCTTGCGCTGGAGTTTCAATCCACTCCTCAGCTTCTTTGTGTCCTGCCTCTTTCCAGAGATCTGGTTAAAAGAAATCTTATGAAACAGCTATTCTAACACGCTACTGGACATATGAGCACATCCAACCAGTAGCTACTGAAGCATGAGGGCGAGGTTTTATTCACGATTTTTTGTTGTTTCCCAAAAAGCTTCAGGGGGGTGGAGAAGCAATTTTAGATTTGAAACGTTTAACCGTTCTTAAGTATATCGCAAGTTTAAAATGCACCTGCACATCCATCTTACTTTGGCATCAGAAACTGTGACGTCTACGTCCATAGATCTGATGGAGGCGTACTTAACATATTTCCTATTTGGCCTTCCACTATAAATTTATATGAATTCTGTTATAAAGAACCCACCATTTCGATATGGGCTTCTTCTTTTCGACTAGCATCTTGCCCCGCAGGACATTCACGAAAGGTTCTTGCAGCTCTTGCTGCTCATCTCTGAGTGGTACCTGTACGAACTTCAGTTGTTACCTTGATGATATGATTAAATTTTCTGCATCTTGGCCGTTCATCAAGCACTCACGAGATATTCAGACCACATTACAATTCTAACAAAAATGGGTTTCAATATTGGAAAAAGAGTCAATTAGCACGATCGACATCGATTAATCGCATTCTGGGGCAATCATAGATATGGTGGCAAAGTTTTCCTGTCACAGATAGACATCCATCAATTAGTTAAGGGAAGATCAGATTTCAAAAAAGGAGGAATTGTTGAGGGACCAATGATTGCCTGGGCAAGAAACTGTTGGTCAATAATATAAATTGGATGAATGGGAAAAGACTTGGACCGAGAACTGGAAGCTGACTTCGTTGAAATGGCATTCAAGAAAATTATTAATAAATGTTTTGTAGATGGCATTAGTGCCAGAACGACTGGCAAAAAATGTATCCAACCTTGAACAGAATGCTGGAAATTGCACACAAAAAAAAGGAATGTTTTTCCATATGTGGTGGCAATGTATAGAGGTAAAAAATAATGGAAGGAAAATCAGAAATGGCTTTTTAGATTTATAAAATATAATTGAATTTGGACCCAACATTTTTATTAGGTATGATCAAAGGACCATTGAGTAAAGATAAAAAATACTTATTGTACACATCTTTAACTGGCATCAAGAATCGAAGTTATTTACAAAATTGGAAGTGTGATAAAATACCACCAGATGAGTTTTGATTAAAAAAAATGGACTGTGCTGACTAGATAAATTCACTATGGAACTGAAAGGCAAAGAGAATCGAGAATACTATGCGACATGGGAGAGGTGGTACGAATGAGTGAAGAATAAGGATAAAAATAACATCGTATAAGTCCACAAAATAAAATGTAATGTATTTTGTACATATTTATATTGACACAAAATGTTATAGAATTTTTGTATTTTTGTTTTTAAGAATAAATATTTTTTAAAAAGTTCAAAAAGGGTACCCGTTCAGGCTGACCTAATCAATAATTGGTTTAGGCAAGATGACTCATGTATACTCTATTATCCTTGGGGCCACCTCTACACTAGATTTCTTCATTGGTTCCTGCTCCTTACCAGCGATCTGGCCAAAAGCAAGTCAAATACAAGGTCGCAGGTTCATCAAAGTTCCATGCTCTCCATCTGGTGGAGTCGCAGACAGTCATAAACAGAGGTTGTCTCTTCAACAGAGCCACAGAGCGTTACCATTCACCCATCCAATGCAGCCTGTTTGATGGAGAGCTAACTTTTAAGTCGCTCACAGCCCAAGGCGCTGGTCCTCAACATCAGAGCATCGTGCAGCAATAAACTGTTGGTCTGGAGCTTCGAGCCGTACACGCTGGCTCTCCGTAGCTTCTTCTAGCAGGTACGCAATCACATATACTAATACTGACTGACAATGTAATAGCAAAAGCTCCATAAAGGAGGCACACAATCGAAACACTTCATGTGGGGAAGCGGATTGGATGTGTCATTGGGCGGAGAGCAAACCCTACTTTCCATCAGAAGAGAGCACATTTCAGGACTGTCGATATACAAGCAGACTGGCTAAGCAGGGACACAATTGATCATTGAAGTGGCGTCTCCACCAACCCCTGTTTCAAGAGGCAGTCAGGACATTTGGACAGCCGTAGTAGAAACCTGTTCACTTCCCCGCTCAATGCTTAGGCTTCCAAATTTTCTCCAGGTACCCCATTTGGCGCTCTGCTGCGTTGGCCCCCGGACTTTTCTTGTAAGCATTCCGCCCACTTCCACTACACTTCCATGGTCATCCAGAAAACTGCTAGATGAGAGGGCGGAGCCCTGCTTCTAGTCGTTCTACTGGCCCATGATGGCCATGGTTTGCAGACCTTTCGCGCAGCCGTATCCCATATCAACACCGATGGAGAGAATTCACTGGACAGGGTCTTGCTACCCAGGGACCTTCAACACCGACCCTCAATGGTTTGCACCTGGACTTCTGGAGGTCTGAGCAGAGTCATCTGAAGAGCGAAAAGTTTTCCAACAGTAATCGCCAACCATCCAAGCTGCCAGATGCCCTCAACACATCGCATTTAAAACAATGCACGTGTCCGTTTCTGCAAAGGGTGTATCAAGTCTCAAATTGATCCATCTCTCCATCTGTGGCTCAGATCCTAGATTCTTACAGAGGGGCTGACAAGGGATTATCACCTAATACATTAAAAAGACAGGTGGTGCAGCCTTGGCATCAGTTTATCACTTGGTGAAGGTCTATTATGCTTCCATCACCCATGCATACAGAGTTTTCCCTTTGAGGACGCCACAAATTTTATGCCTGCCAGCGGTTCACCGTTGTCCCAGCTGGACCTTAACAAGATCCTTTCTTCCCTCACTAAGTGCGCCTTTTGAACCCTTGAAATCATCAGTCCTCCAATTTTTTGACGTGTAAAGTTCGTTTTGCTTCATAGCGATCACTTCCGCTCTTCCGTATTTCGGAACTTGCAGCTTGTCAATCAGCAAGATCTTTGTTGTCTTCCAATTCTGACCGGTGGTCCCTTCGTCCTGATCCTAAAAACGTTTATACCCAAATTATATTGCTTTCACAGGCACAAGAGCTGATACTTCCTAATTTTTGTCCAGACCATCCCAAGGGTTGGAACTACAATGGCATTGGCTTGATGTGAGGCGAGCATTTGCGAATATATATTCATTGCATAGCGACTTTCAGAAAAATGTGAAACCTTTTTGTGTCATTTCCAGCCCCAACAATTCAGGGATGCAAGATCTCATCTTCTACAATAGGCCGTTGGCTACGGGCCGCGATAGCGGAAAACATCTCATACTCAATTACTACAGGTGCCAGGGGCATAACAGTCATTCAACAAGGAGTGCCGCAATTATCAGGCAGCGTGGGCCACACCAGGCACCAATAATGATTTGTAAGCCGCAACCTGGACTTCTCTATCGCCCTTCAATAGCATTATAAAATAGATGTGTTTGCATCCACTGGGCCTCTCTTTGCAGAATCATTCCTGCAATGGGTCGCACAGGGAACAGGAGGGTATTCCAAAGCCAGACAGAGTCCCTCCTGTAAGGACAGGCCAAGAATTTGGTATGTCCCACTACTGGATGCTCTGAACAGCTCATGGGAGAAAGGGCGTTGGTACTTACCTGATATTCCCATTCTTTTTGAGCCGTGAAGAGCATCCAGCCCCATCCTTTTTCTGTCTGAAATTGTTAAGGGCATTGAGGATGAGGATGTTTATTTCTCTCATCTTCGCCAAAACTGGGGAACACTGGGAAGGAGTCCTGTGGAAGAGGAGAATTGTTCCACAAATTAAGCCCAGCCTAGACATGCAGAGACTGCAGCACCTCCTACTACTAGATGCTCTTCACAGCTAAAAGAGAACGGGTGTGTCAGGTAAGTACCAACACCCTTTCTATCGATAAACACTTTTTGGTTAGATGGACTCAAGTCGCATTATATGAGATGGCTATAAATTTATTCTAAATTTTGAAATGCTTTCTGTAAACAAGGAATGTAGAATTGTAATGGCTGAATATTTGATCTTTCATACATCAAAACAATACAAAGCTAAGGGATAAACAAATGGATTTGAAAAAGGAAAAGGCTTAAGAAAGAAAAAGAGTGAAAATGTAAGAAAGAAAGAAAAAGAAGGAAAACTGAAAAAGAATGACTTCTAACTTTCTTTGGTATGGATATAAGTAAAAAATATATCAAACTCTTACTCTAAGATAAACATTTGCTTACATTATTTCCATAATCCCTTATTTAATCATTAAAGCCCAGATCAAGTTTTAAGTTCAGTTTCTCACAAAAAATCCGCTTTAATCACTGTTTGTTAACGAAATCACAACTGATTTATTTGATTAGACCAAAGTCTAAATAAAACAGGAATGAAAAATTCTAAGCTCTAGTGTAGACCCATGCTTCCCAATTTTGGCAACTTTAAGGTGCGTGGACTTCAGTTCCCAGAATTTCCCAGACAGCATGAAGTTCACCCATCTTAAAATTGCTAAGACTGAAAAAAGCTGATCTACAGATAGGGATTTTTCCATTCCAATTTTACTGGATCCTACTAACTTATAAGCAATCGTAGTGCAAAATCTCCATTCTCAACTCCCCCCACAGTAATGATCATGCAAAATTCCCATTCCCAACCCACCCTAGAGCAGGGGTTTGGGGCCTGTAAGGTCTCTTGCACCATCCTGGAAGCCAAAATGGGGCACTGGAGGGGGGGACTCCTAGGAGGGGAGGGGTGCGCAGGGCCAGCTAGAGGTCAGATTAGCTGGTTCTCCAAACTGGGCAAAAAGTTAACAACCAGTTCATTTGAACCAGTGAGAACCAGCTGAATCCCACCTCTATCTAATACTGTTGTAATTTATTTAGGTAGTTCACATCGTTTTCAATATCAAGGTAATACTGAAAATGTAGCACAGACAGAATTAGAAAAGTAAATATTGAAATTGAAGCAGTTAAGGTCCTTCAGCTAGTTAAGCAAGATTGTTTTTGTACATATTTTGTCAGCTTCTAATGTAACTAATGTTATAGTTTTGAAAGATAATAAAATCATTTTTTTTGTCTAGACACGACATCAACGTGGTGATACCCATCCATTAACTCTAGAAGAAATATTAGATGAAACACAGCACTTAGATATTGGACTGAAGCAGAAACAGTGGTTAATGAGTGAGGTAACAAAAGTAGCTATTAAGGGTACTAGTTTAAATAAATGTGATGATCAAATAATAAATAACAATTTAATAATACTAAGTTGTTACCAAGTCTCATGCCCAAAACGGGCAATGAAGTATCAAATAGAAGTGTGTTGCTTTCTGGTTATACAATTTCTATATGTTATGTAACTTTTAACGTTACTTTGCCCTAAAAAATTGTTTTCTCAGCATACTGTATATACTGTCAACAAATTACATAAAGAAAATACATTACAAGATTTGTCAAGAAATAGAAACTTCATAAACTTTCATTTGTGTGGTATTATATATAAATTATTTTTAATATTGAAATTGCATAAACAAATAGCAGTGAAGACCATTAAATATGCCTGCATGGGTGTGTGTGTGTGTGTGTGTGTGTATCTGTCTAGCTATCTATGTATACACACACACATGCATATAACATACTCTTTGTGTTCTCATATATTTTTATATGATTATGATGTTTTCCAAGTGTAAAATATTTTATGCTTTTTCAAATTAAAATTCAGTATTATTTTATTTTCACACTTGCTAAAAATAAAGATTAGAATTTACAGTATTTAAAAATATTTAAGTTAAATTAATACATCTAATATTAAAGTAAAATGTGAAAATAGACTTATTTAAAGTATATAGTAGTACTTAGTCCTACACTGAGAGTGATTGACTAATTAATGAGACAGAGATACAGCAAAATATGCTATTCTAAGGAGACTGATCACAGGTGATTTATATAGACATGCTCCACGTAGATGTTTTTTGTTGTCAAAATGTATAGAAAATAGTATGCTATTTCCTATCAGCTGAGTTCTTTTTTGTTTTGTTTTCATTATAGGCCCTTGTCAGCAATCCTAAAATAGAAGTTATAGATGGGAAATATGCTTTCAAGCCTAAGTATAACTTAAAAGATAAAAAGGCCCTGTTGAGGCTTTTGGATAAGCATGATCAACGAGGATTAGGAGGAATTCTTTTGGAAGATATTGAGGAAGGTCTTCCTAATGCACAAAAAGCAATTAAGGTAAGCAATGCTTATCATTGCAGTTTTCAGGTTTGTTAACTGGTTACAAGGCATTTGGATTATCAACATCTCTTTCAGTTATAATGTAGAGCAACTTTTCTTTTTTAAAATCCTGTTGTCAAATTCACAGGTCTCTTCTTGAACAATGTGGCAGCTTCTGAATCTGGAAAAGAATAGGTCTCTGAATTTCTTTGAATGTATTTATTAGTTAAATCAAATTTATTATGGTCATTAACCAGCACAAGAAAATGGATATTAAAATATTCAAAATGCCAAAAACTAAATTAACAATATCAGGACAAGTTCAGAAAAATACATACAGGCCTAAACTTGTCTAAAAGACAGTATTAAATCAGAATACCCTAAAAGGCTTCATCAGGTTGCACATATACAACAAAAAAAGTTTAAAATTAGCAATCTGGGTATTATAAAGTTGGATTATCAGTATAAAATACAAATAAAAAACCTCTCTTTTAAGCACACGAATCCCTTAATTCAGGGTAGAATCGGGCAACTGAACAGAGCTGAGTGTTTACTGGTCGGATGCCATTCCTGACGCCAATGGAGTTTTTTTTCTTTGTTCCCCAGAGAAGAGAAATATCTACTACGATCTAGGATTGAATTCTCAACCTTCCAAATGGAAGGTGAGCCATCTTCACTACTAGGCCACCATGCCACATCTGTATTTAAAAAAAAACCATTATATCGGTATGTGTATTTGTATAGTTTAATATATTTTGTGGTGGCACAGTGGTTAGAATGCATACTGCACAGCTAACTCACTTCTCACTCCAGGAGTACAATTCTTTTTTTTTCCAATTTTTTTTTAATTTCAATCTACGTGTAACAACAATATGTTAACAGTATGGCATCAATATATCATATATCTCATTGCATATATTCATATTAATTCATACTTCTTCAATATTTATTTTCAATCTTATTCTCTCCAAATGCCTACCACCATATCAGTTAAACATACCTAGTAATTCCATTATTCAATTTTCTCCTTGTTTTGATTTGATTTTATTTTAAATAAAAAATTCTCATTTGGCAAGCAGTATGGTTCCAGGTTTCACATCTCAGTACAAACATGATCATAGTTACCTATTCATTTTATTTGTTTAATTTCATATTATGTCATCCTTATTGTTAAATATTAAGCTTATCTTATCCAATCCCAATTCATGTTCTCTTATTTTACAATATTATCTAAAATTCTCATCTCAATTCTATGTTCATTTATTCAGTTCCAAATCCTAATATATCTCCTTCCATTTTTCTTGGTATATTCTCATATCTTATTTTTCAGTGTTATCTAAAATTCTCATCACCTTTCTCTTGTCATTTCTCTTTTTTTTTTCTGTCACATTTGTCATTTTATCAATCCTTATCTGTAAATATAATTGTCCCCTTTAGTTAATAATTCGAGCTAACCACCGTCATTCTTCCTTAATATTAATCTCCCTATCTAATATAAAAACACAAATATATATTTTTTTCTCAGATTCCGCATTATATTTTCTCTATAAACCATCTATACATTACAAAATGCTATTTTCAATATATTCTTATACATCCCAACACATTGCTTTGTGGAATCCCCTTATCTCTTTTTTTTTTTCACCCATTATCTCTCACTCTTTGCACTCTTTGAATAATGTACCCTCTTTTCATCCTTGTTTGTTTCCTGTTCCTCTTTATTTTCTGGTCCTTTCTCTTAATTCCCTTTCCCCCATTCTTATTCCCTTCCTTTTCTCATTCCAGTTATTAAACTTTTCCCTCCTTCTTTTGATTTTTCTATTGCACTTCCTTTTTCTGCTTTTTCCTTCTCTCTAGCCATTTTCCGAACCATTCCCCCTTTTATGATCCCATCAGACCACAAATTTTTAATTCGAATTCCTTTCCCCCCCCGCTTAAATAATTGTTCGTTTTGTCCTTCTAAGTTGGCTTCTTCTTTATAAAACTCCTCCTCCTCTGGTTTATTATGTCTTTTGTGTATGCTGAGTCGCCATTTCTAATTTCTGTAGTACATAATTACACATTTCAAGTCTGATTTTTATCATGTCCCTTGTATCTTGCATATCCGATCTTATATCTTGTGAGTCCAGTCTTATATCAACAAGTAGCTCCTCCATTATATCTTCTCCTTTTTTCTTTCCTTTCCTCTTCCTTAATAGCTGAAATCCTCTTCTTTTGTAGATATATTCAATCCCAGAGTCCAGTATATTATTTCAGCCAATATCTTTTGAGTTTATTTTCAACAATTCATACTCTTGAGTTTTTATTCCGAATCTTCTAATTGGCCTCTCAACTGTTTCCCAAATTACTGGCAGTAATAAAGTTCCTTTTATTTTCTTTCAAATTCCAAAATCCAAAGTTTCAAATCTCATTTTAAAACATACTAAAATTTTCCTGAACCATCAGGTGGCGCTATTGAGTCTTTTTCTTTTTAACTTTCTTTGTTGAGTATAATATTTTTATTAAGTTCGCTAATTTCAATCATTAGCAATTCTTTTCAACACTCAGTTCCAGCATTTAGTTATGCCCTTTAAGTGCCCACAGTTCAATATCTGTCCAGTTTAATTTTTAAACTTTTGTTGTGTTAATGTATTTTCCTTTAAATTTCTCCTCCAGATTAGTCCACACACTTTCTTCCAAAACACTTCGCTTCCACACACTTTCCTCCAAAATAACCCTTTAATTTGATTACAGTGTACCTCAAAAACGATGTCCTTTGCCTGGTTCACACTCTGCTCGCTACTTCTTTGTCCAGCACAAAACTTAGTTTCCCGGAATGTTCTTCGTCTTCGTGGTGGCCATTTTAAGACCACCTTTGCAGCTTGCCTTTGGGAGGGATTTTCCTGTCAGGGAGGAGAGTTGCGGCTTCCCTTGACCCTCCAGGCAATTTCCCCCTTCTTCATCACCCCACCAGGGTGGCTCTGGTTTCCGATTGGGACCTTCCAGCAAATGAGCTTGGGCGAAACCGTGCGTGATCGCAGATTCTGTAACAACACCAACAAGGAACAAACCGGAAGTCCAGGAGTACAATTCTGAGTAGCTCAAGGTGGACTCAGCCTTCCATCCTTCTGAGGTCCTTGTTTGTTGGAGGCAATATGCTGACTATATAAACAGCTGAGAGAGAGCTGTAAAGCAATGTGAAGTGGTATATAAATCTAAGTGGCTATTGCTATATTTATATGTTTGTATCAGTTTAAAATATAAATAACTATACATATACACACATATGCATTCATTCTTTTTCTCTCTCTGTCTCTCTCTTACACACACACACGCAGATGCATATGTATTCATAAATGAAGTAATAATATTACCCAAAATGGATTTAAGAATTATAAATGTATCTTACAAACCCTTGTCACACCTGAGAAAATGTAGCTGACATAGCATGTTCACCTCAATGCCAATGGTTAATATTAAGACTGAGCCACTTCTGGCTATTCATATCAGGCAGGTTAATTTCTTATTATTCTTTGCTTGGTTTACATGTTATTTCATGATTGATGTAAAAAAAATAGAAGTTGCTTATAGTGTTGATTATTGATCCTGTTTTTCTAATCAGGAATGAAGTAATTGGAGTAATTACTGGCAAATCCGAAGAAATGCTGGAAGAAATTTATGGAACTGCCTATCTCATGAGAAATGACTCTGGCTAGCATACAGTAGTTACTAAAAAGAACATATATATAAAAAGACATTTAAAATAGAAAAATCAGCATTAAAATAGAAATGACTAAAACTGCAGCTATTACCATTATCATTTTATCAAATCAGTGTTACACTGCTGAGCTGTGTACATCTTGTCAAAAGATGTATTTAATTAAATGAAATTTACATCCAAATAATTTGGCAGCATAGTGTAAATGTAGCAAATTTGCAAATGGAAAACTGATGCTGACAGTAATTCCTTAGGATTTCTATAGTTGACAAGTTCCTCCTAATGGCTGCAAAAGTTTCTGAAGTTTGGCTTTTCACATCTAAGATGCATTATTATTTTTGATTAAAGCCAAAAACTTAGGATAGCACGTTCTTTCACAAAATGATAGGTATTGAATTGTATTTTTGTACATACTTGCTCACTTAGACTATTTGGCATTGAGAGAGCATTGACTAATTTACATAATAGAAACTCTGTTACATAAAAATTTATAAGGAGAAATTTTTACTTAATTTTTAAAAACATATTTCTAAATTAGTTGTTCCCCTGTGGCACAGTTTCTCACTGCCACATGAAGCTATTACACATACTCAAAGGGTAACTGACAAGGCAGTTAATTACTCTTTTGTTGTCCAGTATAGCAAGGGAAGAATTAGCTCCTTCTGGAGCCAATCTTTGCTTGATATCTATTATCTATTCTTCTAGAGATAATGGCAAAGCTATGTTACATAATTAGTTTTTTCAGAACCTAAAGCAAACAGTAAGTCACTTTAATAGTTTTTACTAATTTGCTAATCTGTTTTTAGTGGGGGAGGGTCCCAGGTTCTAGCCCATCCTCAGCCATGCAATCTAATTGGATGGCTTTGGATCAGTCTTCCTCATAGAAAATAAATAAGAGGAAGAAATATAAGGTATATCATTCTGAGTAGGATAGAAATCAAATAAACATTAAAAATGTGTAAATATAATGGAGAAATTATGATTACAGTATTTTCATCCAATCTGCCATAAAATGCTTGCAAATAATTCAGATTTGTTACTTGTATACATGGAGCAAATCAACTGCAGGTTTCCATTTCAGTCTGATTCTAAAATGGGTTTCGAGTGCTGAACATATAACTACCGTATATGCTCGCATATAAGCCGACTCTAAAACTCAAAAAAAAAATAATCAAATTAGGGGTCGGCCGAAACATGCATAAATCACACAAACAAATTGACAGGATGCCACTTCTCAGATCACGCAATATCATCATTACCATTCAGTCATACATACAGCCATAAAAATTGAGAATGCACTAAATGAAGTTAATTCCAACAAACTACAACTCAATTTCAGTATTAATTTTAACTGTACCTCAAATAAAATGCAATATAATTACATCTAATTAAGCACATTTTTTTTTACTCTGGGCCCCTCTATTTTGCTTTTTCTATCACCGGATCATAACACGCTGTGATTGGTTAGTCATTCACGTGACCGCTTTCGTGTTTGCGATCGTCACATACAACGTCAGAGTCTTTACATACCGGGTAATTAACTTAATATTGTTTCCTACACAAATGCTTTGATAATGAACCTTAAATCAGTGCATTCATATTGATACTCTTTTGTTATTAACCCAAAAAACACACCATGGTATTTGGGGGTTGGCTTATATGCAAGTTTTTGCAAGATTCCTCATTTTGGGGCAGTTTTTTAAGGGTCGGCTTATATGCGAGATCAGCTTATATGCGAGTATATACGGTATATTTGCAGTTGTACGAAATCTGCACATTCTGGAAATTACAATTGATATACACTTACCATTCTGTATTTATAATTGAGGCAGGCTTTAGGAGACCAAATCATCTTTGTTACCCGTCCTGATAAGAAGAAAATCCTATTCTACAATGATAAAAGCTGTCAATTTACTGTGGATGAAGGTAGGTTTTATCATTCAATTTTGCATTTTTGTCATAAATATATATATTTTAAATGTGCTAATTTTATTGTTTGAAATGCAAAAAATATTCTTTGGTTGTGTTAACATTTAATGAATTGAATTTGAATATGCTACCTAAATAGTCTAGTTTTCCTTAAGTTCTGTGGGGAGATATGATGTTATATTATGTTATCCTCCCACATTCTGAGTTGTACAGGTAGTCCTCAATTTACGAACACAATTGAGCCCAAAATTTATGTTGCCAAATGAGAAATTTGTTAAGTGAGTTTTGCCCCATTTTATGACTTTTCTTATCATGTTTGTTAAGTGTATCACTGTAGTTGTTAAGTTAGTAACATGGTTGTAAAGTGAATCTGGCTTCCCCATTGACTTTGCTTATCAGAAGGTTGCAAAAGATAATCACATGATCCTAGGACACTGCAACCATCATAAATATGAACCAGTTGTCAAGCATCTGAATGTAAATCATGTGACCGTGGGGATGCTGCAATGGTCATAGGTGTGAAAAATATAAGTCACTTTTTAGTGCCATTGTAACTTCAAATGATCATTAAATGAACTGTTATCAGTCAAGGACTACCTGAAAATTGGTGTTCTTGATGAGCCAGTTTCCAATGTCTGAATACCCTTTATTCTTTATAAAGAAATCACTAACTGCCAAAGTCAAACTGACAGATCTTCGATTCTTTTATTTGATTTTCTAAAATTTCTAAGTCTTGATCTAGGAATTATAATTTATTTTCTTCCCTTTGAGTAAAACTTGTATTTCACCTAAATTGTTTGAACAAATGTTCTGAATTTCAATTAGATTATTTTCTTCCTTTGATCCCCAAAAACATCAGTGAGTCTAACTTTTTTGCTTTGTCCCTCCTGAACTGAAGTATAATGATTTATATTGCATTCAAGAAGGGAAACGTACTGTCTTTTTTGGTATAAGGATGGCTATAAGGATGTTAACTGTATCCTACAGAATATAACCAAAATAGAAAAGAAAAAAGCAGGAATCTAAAATAGTTCAATAAAGACTGAGGAAGGATGATCAGCAAGAACAGATGGATAACTTGTGAAAGTTTTCTGTCCATCAAGTTATTTTGTGGTGAGAAGGAATAAAAACAGTTTCTACCAGAAGTAGTTGGAATTTTTAACAGAAAAAGACAGCCAATGAGTGATGGGAGGTAGGAAAAAGGGAAATTATAGTGACAGACAATAAAACAGAATGACTTGTCTCTGGAACAGAAGCTTGTTTTACATTATAACATTTTGTTGTACTGCCCTGATTGCTTGTGTTCAGAATGTATACAGGTTAGGGTTAATAACCACAACTAATAACCACAACTGAGTCCAAAATTTCTGTTTTTGTAAGTGAGAACAGTTGCCCCATTTTACAGTCTCTCTTGTCACAGTTGTTAAGTGAATAACTGCAGTTTAATAAGGGTTGTAAAGTGAGTTTTGCTTGTCAGAAAGACAAAAGGTGATCACATGAGCCCAGGACACTGTAATTGTCACATTTATGATAGTTCCAAGCGTTTAAATTTTGATCATTTGAGCACGGAGATGCTGCAATAATCATGTGAAAAACAGTCTTATAAGTCACTTTTTTCAGTGTCGTTGTAACTTCGAGAAGTCATGAAACAAACTGTGGTAAGTTGAGTAGTAATGCTTGCTTATTTGTTTGTTTATTTTTGCTTATTATCTTACTTTTCCTGTAAAGAAGTCAATATATGGGACCACATCATTTTACTCTCAAGATTGGACTTGAGAAAAAAGTAACTGGTCTAAAATCATACAGTGAGCTTTTTAATTGTGTGGAAACTTGAGTCTGGATACTGAAGACCTATTTTTCCCTCAGGCATTGGATCAGGAAGTTAGACAAACCATTTAGATGGTGGTGCTACTATTTATGTAAATATATGAGCTGCCCAATCATGGCTTATCATTTTGATTGTTGGATTGTAGCTGCCTAGAGTTGCATGGTGAATGGGAAGCTATTCAAATTGAATTAATATTTAAAAATTAACAAAATAATACAACATTTTCAGATTAATTTAAAACTATGCGATCTAATGAATATCACAGTGAAGGTAGGAAGGTCCTTAAATTGAGCTCTAGATGGCAGTGTTATCTTACAGGTCCTCTGTGTTGCCTGTATAGTTATTTGATTTTTAGTATTTACATTTCATATTTAATTATTTTTATTTACTTGACATATTTTCATGGTGATTTATAAAATACATTTTCTAGTTAATTTATATTTTAAATGGTCACTAATGTCATTTTATATATACACACTGTTAAATCTGAGCTCATGATGACTAGGCAGCTAAGGGATCTTGAAGGTGAGGTAAATAATATTGCATGGGAAGATTTAAATTCTTTTAGTCAATTTCTGATGATGAATCCTAAAGAAAAGGAGCTACTACATTTTTTTCATGGTTCATAATTAAATCCAACATCTTTCTGAACTTTGAACACATGCTTAGGGATGCACATAAAATTTGACTGGAATAGCCAAACTTTTGCATGCAATTTATAAATCTATGGGTGTGTTCCATTGTAAAGGATTATGAAGAAAAGCATGAAGATTAGAACTGCCTTTTCTAATGTGCCTTTTTTATAAACCTGCAGAGCAAATACATTTTGAAAGTATGGTTGTTCAGAAAAGGCTATCTATGTGAAGGTTAGAGAAAAAAATGCATTGGGACTCTTTATGAAAATGATTACAGGGAGTATTAATTATGCATAAAGTGGATGTAACAGCAGGATTGAGCCCACAGTCTAAGATGATTTAAGATCTCAGAATGCATTTCCCCAAAACACTCTGGGATTATACACACTGACTCCATTTTCTGGGTTGGAATTAGTGCTGTTACAACCCATCTTCTTGGGAAATTCCTTCATTTAATATCTTCCCCACTGGCCCCAGCATGTGAGGCAGATAAGGAGTCCATAGTCTATTAATGTCTGGCAAAGAGAAGAAAAATTCAAAGCACCATTAAAAGAATTTCACATAAAAAACCATCAATGAGACTAGACATTTGGGACAGATCCAAGGTGTGAAGGATATGCTGCTCAGTTTCCAATATATAATATCTATAAATAACTGGTTGCATTGATATAATGAAGTTCACAGACAATAGTTTTCAAAGACTAATCAAATTATTAACTTGTATACAGATAAACTATCTTGGCTAAAACATTCCCCTATACCCTAAAGGCAAACAGAATTTTTCTTTGCTTCCATAGAATTCAAGCAAGGTGAATGAAAAAGCCAGAAGGAGGTTGCAACTTTGCCCATGCAATTTGCTCCCATTCCTTCCACTTTTTCTCATGAGGATCCCCCAGGTGGCATGGGGATCTCATCTTGTGTAAGCCCCGCCTATAGCACTTACCCTCTTGTAGGTATACTATCGTACCTGCCCCTGCATTTATGTTGTACCTGCCCACAACACCTTGCCATCCATTTATCACTCTTGTCCACCTTCCACGGCTTTCAACAGCCCCTCACCTACCAAGGCTACGACGACCAGGACTTCCCACAGCAAAAACAGACCTTCCCAGTTCAGGCCCAGGTTCGTCGCATGCCACAGACGCCACTCCTCACCCAGATGCAGACCAGATAGCCCCACTACACTCCTCCTTCCTCCACCCCACAGCCAAGCCCGTCAACGGACAATCTGTCATCAGTATTGGGCCTGACATCTCAAGTCGTTGATGAAGGGCCTCTCAACCTCACGGGACTGAGTCAGCTCTCGGACAGCTTCCTGNGGTACTTGATGAAGGGCCTCTCAACCTCACGGGACTGAGTCAGCTCTCGGAGAGCTTCCTGAACACACCATCCCCTTTGTACTCTCGGGGCCAAGCACCCCAATGGTGCCTCAGACCAGCACTCAAGCCACAGCCACCTCCACAGTCATACAGTTTACTTAAGAAAGTTAATAAAGGTTATCTTTGCTTAACGCACATAATTCAGTTTACTTGGTTCATTTTGCTTATTTAATAAAGTCATACAGTTTACTTAAGAAAGTTGACAAAGGTTATCTTTGCTGAACACACTTAATTCAGTTTACTTGGTTCATTTTGCTTATTTATAAAGTCATAAAGGTTACCAAAGAAAGTTAATAAAGGTTATCTTTGCTTAAGACACTTGGTTCATTTTTTTACCTTAGNTGTCAGAGACTGAGTTATTTACTTGTTCACTTTATCTTTGCTTAAGACACTTTACTTGGTTCATTTTGCTTTTTTAAAAAAGTCATAAAGTTTACCTAAGACAGTTAATAAAGGTTATCTTTGCTTAAGACACTTGGTTCATTATTTTACCTTAGTAAAGTGTTGGTGAAAACTTTTAACAAATGGTTAAGCCTTTGCATGCGACGGTCAACAAGTGAATGGGGACATGAAGCCTGGTGAATGGAGTCAAGGACGTAACCTGATAGACACTGTAGATGTACAAGGTCCCAACATAGCTTCACGGGAAGGGAAGAAGCAGCGCAACTTACTAAGACACTAGTGCAACTTCCCAGCTGGAGCAGTGGAGTGGTAAGACAGGATGATAGATGATTAATGGATGCTTCCTTGAGCCTGTTGCATAACACTGATGAGATTGTGCCATGNCTGCTTCTTCCCTTCACGTGAATCTCTGTTGGGGCCTTGTACATCCACAGTGTCTACCAGGTTACGTCCTTGCCTCCATTCACCAGGCTCCATGTCCCCATTCCCTTCTTGACGTTCGACAAGTCTGTTCTGCAACACTGGGTAGCGGGTGCGCATGAGATTGTGCAGGATGCAGCAAGCTTCCTCAATGCTCCTCACAGTCTCTGAGTCATGCTGCATGGTGGTGAGAAGTAGCTGGAATCCTTGGACACACACAGCTCTTGGACGTCTCCTTCCTCTCCTTCTGTGTAAAACTTGATACAGTCTGAACAGGTTTGGTTCTGGTGATGAATGATCGCAGCTACCATATGGACTGTTTCATCATCCATGGTGGAGAACAATTGATGATATTGAAGACCAAGACCAAGGGAAATGAGGTCTGTACACCATGGCTGCTGGACTCATACTGAGATCCAGATGATTTTCTCCCCCTTTTTATCGGAAATATTGGTTGTCCGCTAGATGTCCTTCTACATACTCTAGACATACTCCAGACATCCTAAATATATGAGATACATTCCAGATACAAATGTTTTGTCCATTTTTAATACTTTACATAGGAGATGCACATACTTACATCCTTTCTATTTCCATGCTACTAACGCTGTGCAGACGTTCCGTGTTCCTTTTGTTTCCTCCCTCTTTCTGTTTTCAGCTGCAGCGGGTGTGAGTTGCGGGGATGGCCAGAGGATGCAGAGAGGATACATCGGACATTTAATGGTTGATAACGGACATAGAACGTTTGTTGCCCATATATGTCACGGATGTACATCGTACACAGCGGAAAGTTCATCCGTTCAAAACGTTTTGTGCAGCTCAAAACTTCTTGCGCGGATGAAATCGCAGTAGACGGATACTCGACGGATAGAGTGTATGAAACACGTATGCAGTGAGTACACAATGGATGCATAGCGTTTTCCAATGGGTGGCAAGCTTTTTTTAACATTTTACATCCTCTTTGCATCCCTAAGTGCAGTGGGACCGGGCCTTTAGTTAACTGCTAATTACTTAGTTAGTGGAATTTACAATTCCAGGTGGGGATTTTGCTGTCCAGACAGTTTGGACTTAATGGAATTTGGGGTAGTTAGTTAGGATTTGTGAGCTGTCCCCGAAGGAAATGCATCATGGTAAATGTCATTAAAGTATCCCGGGAAATGTTGTCCATGTCATGTGGTCACATCTTTAATCCACATTGGTCACTAAATTGACCCTTGGTGGGTTAGGGGAGGTTTCCCTCACTCTTGCCTCAAGCCATTACTATGCAGCTGCTTCAATCATCATGGGGGTTGAGACCTTATTATCTTCCTACACTACAATTCAGACATGCAAAGGACTGGACATTATGAAGAACCTCATCATAAATGTGAGTTGACAGGATGCCTGATGAACCAATAAAAAAGACTGTATGAATGCTTTGTGGAGTTTATATATCTGCCTTTGTATAGTATTTGTACATAACAGGCAGAATAGTCATTTTTTTCCATGCATCTGGTTGCATAGAAAATATGAAAGTAGTGCAGAAAATGTTACTTTCTCCTTTAGTTTGATCTTCAGGTAGCCTGACAAGGATGGAAGAGCAAGAATGCTAAATGAGTTTGACAATTCAAAACATGATGATTCAAAACTTATTTCATGAGCTGAGTAATAGTTGCTTATTTTGTTTATTGTTTATTGACAGTTAAATTCTAGGATTCTTGTTCAATTTTCTTTATTAAACTAAAGCTTCAACTAACAGTCATTTATAGTTGTTAGCATTCATTTTTCTTATGTTAGAACTAAACTATTAGTATTTTATAAATAATGTATATGTTCTTGAATGCCATTTCATGTATTTAGAGTAGATAATATGTACATTCTCTGTTAGATAAATCCAAGTTAGCTTACACACATGTGTCCTTTTAATCCCATCATTAAATATATGTAAAGAAGTGGTGTGAAATGTTCTTACTCCTATTGCTCTCTTGAATACCACTGTTGCTAATATTTTCTAAAGGGTATGAATGAACTTTCTTTACATCATTTCAATTATTACTACATTGTCAAGAATAAAACGCTACATGATGCAATGTATTGGTAGCATTACAGATTACAACTTTATTTACTAATCTGTCCTATTCATCAAAATGAATAAAACCTAATTATCTAATCTGTCTAAAGTTTATTTGTTTTGGCTGCTTACTCTGTATAGTCAGCTCTCTTGGCTTCAAGTATCAAATTAATGATTAGTGAAAATTCACCTTTTAATTAATACTTAGATTAACATTGTTATATTGTTATATATTCAATGTTATATTCAACTTTGGACAGATTTATTCCCTGACTTAGAAATTTATTTATAAAAAGTTATATCTAATGTGGAACAATAGTAGTGGTGTATATGTGGAGGGGGGGGGGGNTGGAACAATAGTAGTGGTGTATATGTGGGGGGGGGGGGGTAGGGAGATGTGCTGAAATATTTTTTTCTTCCCTATTTTCAGTGCACTTGTATACATTTTGGATTTTGTGAGAATGGTATCAATTATTCCACAAAAGGTCCAGCGTCATATAAAGGGATTGCACAATCAAATTCTTTATGACAATTTAGATCTCAGGGTCACAGTCATGCCAGAACCCACAAACTGGAGACTCCATCTTCTTCAATATATGCAATCTTCAAAGAACAAACACTTTCAAACCAGAATCCTTATGCCAACCTATATGTTATCTTTAAAATCTAATGTAAATGTAGATGTAAAATAAAATCTACATCTCTCTTCTGCCAAAACTTCAAATGGAAGGGAACAAATCTTTTAAGATGCCCTCTCTATTGAAAGGTAATGCAGTCTTCATCTGAGAAAGAAGTTATTTGAAAGAAAGAAGTCAATTGTAGAAATCTATTTTAACAAGTAACCAAGTTAGATTAAACTATTTCTAAATACTCAAAGAGACCCACTCACATACTTGTAATTGACCTTTGGGGATAAGTCTTTCTACTTCTCCATGTTTTTGTGATTCAGGAGATCTTCTTACCATTTATTCCAGCAATATAAATAACATTTGTTTATGATTTAAGTGAGCAGTCAAACCTTTCTGAGGACTATCAGGTATTTTTTTTCCAATTCTTTTTTATATGAAGTGCATCTATTTTATGGCACATCAAATCCATGTATTTGTTATAACAAAATAGACACAGACTATTTTATTATTTATTTATTTTTAATTACTATATATGATTTTGCAATGGTGCAGAAGAAATACTGCAAGCAAAAACATTCAGTTTGGTTATAGTATATGTGTATATTTCAAGAAAAAAAAGAGTGGCATAAAAGTTTTAGTATATAATTGGTTTTATTGGTCTACATATTTTTATTTTTATTCTTTTAAAAAGAATAAAAAGGAAAGTTTTGAGGAATTTCCCTGAAAATAAAAGCAAAATAATCCTAATATAGTTATCAAAAATAGTTTCAAGTATTACTTTCAGCTATATTATTCTGAGGGAAAAGCTGGTGAATAAATAACACTTTCAGCTTGTGCGGAACATAACTGTTATCTTTCAGAAGTTCTCAATATCACAAAAATTATGCTTACAAGTTCATTCTCTGTGATAAAGAAAAAGATAGGAGCTATGTGATATGTATGTATGGGTCCTCTATCAAAACACTTTCTACATAAACAGCATTAAATGTTAAAATGTCTTTGTAAAAATTGGATAACAAGCTCTTAGATAATTAAAGCTCATTTTCAGTATGTTCCCAGTTATCATCAATATATATGCCTTTAGTTTGCAGTAATGTCTTCTTCCACACTACTAATCACAATTTCAAAATATATTTCTGCTCATGTTGTCTTTTTTGAAAGACTTATCAAAAGAGTCATGAATCCAATGTAAGATTAAAGATAAGAAAGCTGTGCTTACACATTTTAAATAAGTAAATGATTAGGTTAATAAGTTACTGATGATTGAAATATCAATTGAATAAAATATTTTATTGAATAAGAATATTAAATTTTGCTTATTATTCCTTTAATTATTTAATATGATACATTTTATTTCTGTTCAGATAAGTCATCCTTGTTTATCTATACTTGTAATATGTTTTATTCTATAATGTTTATATTGTATAATATTGTAATGTTTTGTCCACACTATAGATGGTGGTTTGCTGAAATGGAAAAGGAAAATCTGAATGCCACAGTGACTTACTTTATTTTATCTGGTTTTTCATATAACATTCCAGTCCAGATCTTTCTTTTTCTTGTGTTTTCATTCATTTATGCAATAACATTAACGGGGAATATTGTCATCATAATAGTAATAAAGAACTGTAGTCATCTTCAAAACCCCATGTACTTTTTCCTGAGTCACCTTTCTTTTCTGGATATTTGCTATTCCTCAGTTACAGTCCCTAAAGTTCTCCTCAATTTCTTCAATGGTCAAATCATTTCCTATAATAAATGCATTACTCAGATGTTTTTTATCCTTCTAACAGGTAGCACAGAAGTATTTATTCTTACAGCGATGGCTTATGACCGATACATTGCCATACATAATCCACTTCATTATATAGAAACAATGAATGTATTATTTTGTAAACAGTTAATGGGAAGTGCTTGGACAACTGGATTATTATATGCTATTGTAAATACTGCACCTGTACTGAAGCTAGAATTGTGTGGTCCAAATATTATCAGACATTTCTCTTGTGAATTTCCATCTCTTCTTGCCTTGTCTTGCACTGAAACCACAGCAAGTAAAATAATGTTCTATGTTACGGGTGGCATATTTGGGATGTTCACATTTTCACTTACTCTGGTGTCCTATATCAATATTTTCATTACAATCCTGAAGATGAATTCAGCAGAAGCTAGGAAGAAAACCTTTTCCACCTGCAGTTCTCATCTCATTGTGGTGGCTTTATTCTTTGTGACTGGCTACTTTCGGTATCTGAGACCCAACTCAATCTCTTCAGTTGTTATGGATGAACTCTCCTCTGTACAATATAGCATTTCTACACCCATGTTAAACCCAATCATCTACAGTTTGAAGACTAAAGAAATAAGGGAAGCCATTAAACAGCTCCTGAATATTAAGCAAGTGAACCAATGAATATCAATCTATTACAAGCTTTTATTTTCTTTATCTGAAACTGTTCACATATTTCTGAATAAATTCATGTCCATTTAGGTTACAAAAACTGTTTTCATTTAAAAGCTTTTCTTTTTCTTTTCTTTTCCTTTTCTTTTTCTTCCCTTCCTCTGTTATTTTTTGGCTCATATCTAGACATTTGGTATTGATAGGTCCATAAACAGGCCTATCAATAAAGAATTAACTGAAAAGTATGTGTATGTGTGTGTGTGTGTGCGTGTGTATAAATGATAGATAGATTTTTTTTGTGTGTGTGTGTATGTAATTTAGAGAAAAATGAGATTATGAAATTACAAATGCAAGCATAAAAACAAAATCTCATAATTTATTAATTCTGCCACAGTTTCTGGTATATGCATCTGACTGATGATTCCTCTTTAGTTGGGAAGGAACTCATTGAGGTTATATAGACTGTTTTCCAAATCCATCTCCACTGGTAAATTTCTTAGTCAGATGCTTCATTATATAACCATTAAGTACAGTTTTGTTAGTTGCTGATTAGTAAAATAAGTAAATAAATATGTTTCCATGTCTCTTAGTGGGCTGATTTCTTAGGATCTTGGTTTACTTTATATCACCCTAACTATACCAAGAGTCAAGAGTGGAGGATCAGTTTTTATCACCAAAGTATAATCCTCCATTCATTGCAGGACAATACCTATGCAAATCATCCATACATATTTGTAATAATATTATGAAAATCTATATCTAGTCATGTTCCTCATGAAAACAACAGAGCCTTTCAATCCTCCCTTCTACTTTCATATAGATATATCCCACAAATGTCCTATATCTCTTGGGGGTTGCTCCTCATCCATATTTGACTTGGTATATACCCATCTCTTGATACTGAACACATTGTATTCACTTTGGAATGAATATTTTATTTATTTATTTATTTTGATTTATTTTGATTTGTCATCTGCCATCATCAGGCTTCTGCATGGATGTGTGTCTCAACAGTTCCTGGTTTCAAATTTGAGGCTGGTCCATTCATTCTGATGTGGCTGGGAGCCTGGTCTGTGTTTTTATTGGACTTGGAGTTTGAAATGATTGGTGTTTTTGGTTTCTTCTGTCCTGTTTTGTGGCATTGATTGGCTGGCAACACTCTGTTTCTTGTGTTGGAGGCTTTCAGTGCAAGCTTGGCCTCGCCATGTGGAAAGGACGGCTGCTCTTCATTACAAGCTGCTATTATTAAGCAAGCTGGGTTTCACCTGGGTTGGCCTGGTGGGGGGGTGTTTGAGTTGGAGCTATGCAGAGGGAGTCTGTTTTGTGCCTAGGTGTTTGCCTGGCTTTGTGGTGTGGAGACTTCCTATTTGAGAGTGGCAGGCTTCCAAAGTGATTGACCAGTCTGGTGGAATCATCTCTTCTATTCATGTTTTCAGGTCTTTTTTCCAATCTCTATGGCTTTCTCTGATGATTCTGTGCGCTGGGGTTTTCTATAGTGGCTAGGGTTTTAAAGTGCATTGAAGTTGATGTTTGTGACCTGTGGTTTTATGTGTTGGACTAGTGGAAGAGGTGTGTTCCAGTTTTTTTTACTGCATTTGTTGTGTTCATGCTAAGGCGGGTAACTTATTCCTTCTATTGGTCTGTCAATGTATGAGTGGTCAGGCATGAATGTACAGGGAATTTCATATATGCCTTGGTTTTCCAGGATCAATTTTGTCTTTGGGGCGTTCCTCAGGATGGCTGCTATTTTTTTGGTCTGTTTTGAAAAGGCAAGTCCTTGAATGTGGATGCCTTGTGTATATCTTACTGATTTTATCTGTAGTACCTCTTGTATGTAGGGCAAGACAGCTGTTTCCATAAGGTCCTGTTGGTCTTCTAGGTTTCCTCTTTGTTTATGTCTTGGTGTATTTTTGTGGATCAGGTTGGTGGATTTTGTTTTTGGAAGCCACATTCGGCTGTCAATACTTCATCAGGGTGCATAGTTCAGTCTTTTATATGTGTCTTATTCTGGCCAGGCGTTTGGTATCTGGTAATTAGTGTTTTCGCGCATGGAATATTATCTGTGGCTGGGTGGTGGTGGGTATTGGGCGTTGAGGTAGCGGTTGGTGTGTGTTTTCTTTTGGTATATA
>BHFT01063423.1:0-32752 GCA_004320025.1 Laticauda laticaudata
TTGCTGCTTCCGAATCTTCTTTGGGAACGATATTACTTTTTTTTTTTAGTTTAAATTCCAGAGTACCTTAGTTGTTACTTTTGCAATTTAATCTGGTCAGCCAGAACTTTCACTTCTTATCTTCCTCCTGCACATTCTTTTCCGATCGAGTTCTTCTTTGAGGTGGCTATTTCTGACCACTGCTGCAACTGCCTTCGGGGAAGGGAGTAATGTCCAGCTGAGGAGGAGAGATGCGGCTCTCCTCAACCCTGTTGGCAGTCTCTCCCCTCTTCACCACCGCTATGGGGTGGCTTAGCCCCAAAACTAGCCAGCTCGGGGTGCTCCAGCAGCGAGCCCAGACCAAAACCACGCACGATCACAAATTTCTGTCTGTTGCTGAAGAGGTTTCAGACTCCAGCTGTTGATAGAAACCCAGAAAAGCACCTACAATAATACTCTCCCATGCTCTTCCCTCAATCTTATCAAATAGCAGTGTCCTTGAAAAGAAGTCTCAGTTCTTTCTCAGCTTTGTCTGGTCAAGAAAAAGAAATAAAATATTTCAAAGCCTCTAGTTGGCAGTGTTACAAAGTTTCTTTTGCTTTCACTTTCCCCCTCCTTTTCCAAACAAAAATAATAAAAATTAATTAAAAAGGGAAAAAGATATTAAAAAGATAACTAAAAGGGAGTCTCTCACCTAGAATATCATAAAGTCAAAAAGGAGAAAAAAAATAGGTAAAAGAAGAGAAAAAAAAAACCAGTCCACTTTCAAAATATAAAATCATGTGTAGAAAATCCAGCAATGAGAAAAAAAAAATAAAAATATTACTTTGACATTCCTGTTTAAAATTGCCGCTTTATCACTTCTGTCAAAACTTTTACAGATTCTTTCTTTTCCTTAGAGTGTCCTTTCAAATCTTAAAATATAAAAAAAGTTCTCACCAAACCGGCACACTCTCTCTTTCCGTTCTCTTTTGTTTCGGAGCTGTCCCAACTTCAGCAGCTTTAATGGCTGCCTCTTTGCCGCTGGCAAAAAGAGCTTCTCCTGGATCTACCAGGGACTTTGCAGTATCCCTGGGATCGACAGGATGCGCTCTTCACTTTCACCATCTCTTTGGGATGGTTTAGATCCAATTGGACCATCTAGGAGCAAAGATATCGGCAGCAATCTCAGACCTCCAAGATCTCATGCCTTATCGTCAAGATGCCAGCTCCGCCCCCTTCCTTATGAGGATTATTTATTTGCTGGTGATTAATGGAGAAACTGAAGAAATCTGAAGGATCTTGTGGCTGCTCAATATTGCCCAAATGTAATATAATTTTGTCCTTAAGGAATTTGTTTTTTAGTAGGGGGTATATATTAATGCTGAAAGAATTTTTCCTTGGAACATATAAAAGTTTAAAATCACAGACAGGAATATCTGGCCAGGACCCAATGCAAATTATCAGGATATCCTACCTAATCTGCAGGGCAACAAGTCATATCACTCATTTTCTCATAGCTACATACTAAACCTCATCCCTCTCTTTATTTGCACAAGAACTAAATTTGCAGAAACCCAACTAAAGCACTCACTAATCACTGCTTTCTTTATTACCTGAAATCTTCTTCAGAAACAGAGCATGTGGGATCACCAAGATTGCATGGAAACATTTCATCCGAAATATGTGTGATATGTGGCTATATTCAAAGTAGGAGCATCCTTTCCAAGGCAGAAGTCAAGTCCACACAAAGGAAGCATAAAATTATTTTTCACTGTAGTATGCAGGTCTATTCTAAAACATGAGTGGTAATGGAGGGATTGTAAGGGTATTCTTTATAGAAATGATACTTGAAGAGAAAATGTGGTGGAGAACATAGCCCTTTATATTGCATTTTCAGTGGTCAAAGTGGCTCCATGCAACCACAACCATCATACAAAACCTTTGTGTAAAAATTATAGATATACATTCATAGATTTTCACAGCTATAGATATGCAGGTCTTGGCGTGTTCGGGTCTTTTCCTGTTTAAGATTGAGAGCATCTTGGCAACATTTCTACGAGGTCCCACTCGCCATCTTCAGGCTGATAATAATCAGGGAAGCCATCAAAATAGAGATATAACCCTATAACATGAATAAACAGAAAGATGCCTCCCATTACCAGACATCAGGAAACTAGCCCTTATCAACAAACGAATCCCAGCCACGAAACAACATGACACCACCACCAGTCTCCCTCACCAGACTCAAACCCAAACCCATAGATGAAAGACAACCACTGTTCAGAAACCAGACCATGGCTGCATCACCAGCTGCCACACACACCGACCCCCAAACCAAGCAAACAGACACACGCCAAGAAAAGATATCCAAGCCTCAAACTTGGAGCCAAACCAAAACCTGGAACATCACATCACAGCCACCCGCTCAAGATATTACATCACAGAACTCAGGAGGTTACACCACAAAACCTCAGGATGTTGCAACACAGCTAACGACTCAGGAAATTACATCACAAGATCCAGGATGTCAAAACAATAGAACTCAAAAGGTCGTCACACAGCCCATTACCCAGGTTGTTACAACACAGGAGGCTGATAGACACACAGTCAATACCTCAGACACACAAGTTCTTATGGAGAAGCCAGCCAATCTGCAAACATCAACTCCATCAATCAATCAAGAAATGACAATGCAGCCAACCTCCCCAGCAGTATATATAGGGAGATGGCAGCTCCAATCATGCTTTGCTTGCACAGGCACGAAGCCAAAAGGACCAGCCTGAAGATGGCGAGTGGGACCTTCCCAAGATGCTCTCAATCTTGCATGGGAAAAGACCCAAACACGCCAAGACCTGCATACATATACATGTATGTATGTATGTATGTATGTATGTATGTATGTATGTATGTATCTACATATATGCAGGCCTTGAAATTGTATATATAAAATTCAATATTGGCAGTTGATTTAATTGGCATGCTGATATGCAAAAATCAGGCCACTATGCCAATTACAAGATCTAAAACCAGTATAAGACCAACTTTCTACTCACATTAAGAATTCCACTGAACATTTCAATTTGACACCTAACAATAAAGCTTCTATATTAAAGCAGTAAAAAAAAATGAGGATACATTTGACTACCTTCAGCTATGGTTTCTAACCAGTTTATAGCCTTAGTAATTTAAATGCAAGCAGGGCAACCATATTATAACTTCATGCAAACACAGTCAAAACTACATGGATGTGAATTTAGGTCTGAAAAGAGAAAAGTACGATAGATTAATATTCAAGACCTGTACTAGGAATGAGTACCCTCATTTTCCTAACAACTTCCTTGAATTAATCCATGGAGCAGACATACAAGGGAAAGAAAAATTCTCAGGAGGGGTGTTTACAATTACATTTTCAAACACTGTAAATACAAAGAGAGGTCCATGGTACTCTCTGGGCTTGAGTGTTTTCTTGCAGACATTTCATTACTCACATTAGACAACATCATCATTACCCAAACTAGATAACACTGGTGATGTTACCGTATATACTCGCATATAAGCCGATCTCGCATATAAGCCAATCCTTTAAAAACTGCCACAAAATGAGGATTTTTGAAAAAACTCGCTTATAAGCCGACCCCCAAATACCATGGTGAACGCTTTTTTTTTTCCCCCAAATTTGGGGGTTGGCTTATACGTGAATAAATCTGGCTGCCTGACTTCGCGCGATGAGAACCAAGACTCTCATCACCTTTGCGGGTAGCGGCTTCACGCAATGAGAGCCAAGACTCTCATCGCACGAAGTCAGGCAGCCAGATTTATTCACGTATAAGCCGACCCCCAAATTTGGGGGGGAAAAAAAAGCGTTCTAAAGTCGGCTTATATGCAAGTATATACGGTACCTAGTTTGGCAANCTCTCATCGCACGAAGTCAGGCAGCCAGATTTATTCACGTATAAGCCGACCCCCAAATTTGGGGGGGAAAAAAAAGCGTTCTAAAGTCGGCTTATATGCAAGTATATACGGTACCTAGTTTGGCAATGAAACAACTGCAAGAAAAAAACCTCAGAGAGCACCAAGGATCTTTCATTTTAACCCTGAACTGCAAATATTCTCCTTTATACATACAAAAGCGTAGCCCCAAAACCTGATATTAGACCTTAGTAACATCCATAGATGCCTTCATTTGATCACCAACTCCCATATGAGGGCTCCTTGGACAGCAGTAGTCTCTTCCTCTTTGCACAGTTTCTCCTTGGCACAGGAGAAAGGCAATCCATCTCTGCAATTCAATCATTTATGAAAGATCTTTTGTTTCTGTTTTTCACAATAAACCTTGGCAGTTCTTTTCATACAGTGGCCTCTGTAGAGAAATTAGCTAAAAGGTAGTCGTTTTGTTTTCCTTCAATAAGCTGATCTTGTTTTTCAATCCTGCCTTTGCCTCACCTTCTCTGCATGCTCTCTATCTTTATTGCTGTTGCCATCTATACTGAGAGACTATTATTCCTTGGAGACATTCTCCAGTTTTCAGATTTTAGCAAAAGGTCTTTGATAGTTACCTTATGTGTGACCAGTCTGTTGTTTTAAATAGATTGTTTAATAACAGTGATTAGTTTTTAGATATCATTGAGTTGGCTTTTTTGATGTGAACTGCTATTGTGTTTTCGTGGAAGCTTTTATCACTGAGAAAGTGTAACTGTATTATTATTTACTGTTATGTCACACTGTGGTTGCTTGCTAAGTTATTGTATAAGCAACCATGAGCCTGATTGGAGTTGGCAGCACACTAATTTAATAGGTAAATAACTAAAAGATTATCAGCAAATAATAATTAATGCTAGAATTGGCTTTTTTGCATGGACCCATCTCTTTTTCTTATTCTGTCATGCAACAATCCTCAAAAACAATGGTGGGATTCCATTTTTTTTATTACCGATTCTGTGGACATGGCTTGATGGGTGTGACAGAGGAAGGATACTGTAAAATCTCCAGTCAGAGGTGATATTTGCATGTTCTCTGAACTACTCAAAATTTCCGCTACCAGTTCTCCAGAACTGGTCAGAGCCTGATGAATACCACCTCTACTCTAAGAGAAGGCTGGAGTATTCACATTCATCAGAAAGAAACTACACTTCCCCAATACTTGTCCAGATGGAATTTCTTATGAATTCAAATTTGTATTTCAAAACCCAAGCCACTTCCCACCTGGCCCAGATGGAATTCTGGCAGAATTTTACAAAACATTAAAAGAATTGTTGAATCTTCCATTGTTAGAATTTATGAATGAAGTTATGTTAAAGAAGAGGATACCTAAATGATGGTCAGAAGCTTATATTATACTTGTTCCAAAAGAAGAGGCCGATCCATTACAAATCAAGAACTATAGACCTATTTCCTTACTAAACGCAGATTATAAAATTCTTGCTTCAATATTGGCAGAAAGACTTAAAAAATACTTAAATAATTTTATCTATACTGATCAAAATGGATTTCTGCCAGAGACAAATTAAAGACAATATGAGAGTCATCTTGGACACTTTGGAATACTATGAAGCACATCCTGAAAAACCAATGGCTGTGATATTTCTAGATGCACAGAAGGCATTTGATAATGTGACTTGCCGATTCATCTTGTTACTGCTGGAACATATGGGCTTTACTAGACAATGTATTCAAGCAATAGAAGCTATATAACATAAGCAGAAGGCAAAGATAATGATAGAGGGATATAGACTCTATTGATATAAGAAATAGACAGACTCTATTGATATAAGAAAAGGAACAAGACAAGGGTGCCCACTGTCAACCTTTGTTGTTTGTGTTAACTTTGGAAGTGCTAAACAAAAATATTAGAGAAGAAAAGGATATAAAAGGGATGAAAATTAAAAAGGAAGAATTTAAGTGGCAAACATTTGCAGATGACCTGGTTTTTATCTTAGAAGACCCACTAGAAACAGCATTAAAACTGATAGAAAATATAGAGACATATGGTAAAATGGCTGGTTTGAAAATAAAGATAAGACAAAGATCTTGACAAAGAATATACTATCAAGACAAAAGGAAGAACTGGCAGATCTATTGAAAAATGGAAAGAATTCAGGTCACAAACAAGATCAAGTACTTGGGGATATATTTGACACGCAAGGTGCAGTACACTAAAAGAGAATAATTATATCAAACTTAAACAGCAGAGAGCGCTATATTTGGCGCAAATGGGAAAATATACAACTGTCATTAATAAGGAGAATATTAACAATCAAGATTAATATTTACACAGATTTTATATTTGTTTCAAACAATTCCAATTAGGCTTGGAAAAGATATATTTGAAGATTTAATAAAATTGTGTTGAAATATTATATGGCAAGGTACGAAAGTGAGAATAAAGTTAAACTTTTGCAAGATCCTAGAATAAGAGGAGGATTAGTTTTTGCCTAATTGGGAATTGTATTACCAAGCTACAAAATTTGATTGTTGACATTAGAAAGGCATGATCTGTTGTTGGGGTGGCATGCTTTTTTATTGTACAAAAGGAACGAAATACAGGGGTATTTAGAAGACATTATATACGGGAGTTCTGTGGTTAAACTGGGAGAAGATTAAAAGACAATGTTATTTGAAAATTAATAGCCAATTATCGACTATTGAAGCATTTTCTTATCTATAATATACAAAAAGAAACAAACAGTTAGATATGGTGAAATATTGAATGAAAGAGTGAATTAAATCTGTACAACTAAGAAGACAAAAGGTATAAAGATGAATTGGTTTTCTACATGCAAATACATTCAAGATATGATAAAGATCCAAAACCGAAGGTTTCTATGATAAACTGACTGATTTAGATAAGCCCTGTCCACTGCCACCACGGATGGAAGAGGATGTAAAACGGAGAAAACACTTGCATCCATTGGTTAACGCGATGCTTCCGTTCTGTACTTACTGCCTCCGTTTTGTCCTCTCTATCCGTCCAGCATCCGTCTATTGACATTTCATCCGCGTCAGAAGTTTTGAGCTGCTCAAAAACTTTTGAGCGGAAATGTATCTAATGCATCCGTTCTGCATCTTCTAGGCTACGGGGACATCCATTTTGCATCCATTACGCATCTGCTATATCCACCTAGGCATCCGCTGCGCATCCGTGCAACTCAAATCCGTTACAGCGGTAAACGGACGCAGGGAGGAAGCGGAAACGGATGCGCAGCGTTAGTCGCACGGATGGAGAAGGATGAAAGCGGATGCAAATCGCATCTGCATCATCCGCTACGCATCCGCTCTGCATCTTCTCTGCACCTCTATGCATCCTTAACGCATCTTCTATGCATCCGCTCTGCATCCTCTACGCATCCTCTACGCATCCGCTCTGCATCCGCCTCTGCATCTGCTTCCATCGCTTCCATCCGCTAGGCTTCCGTTCCGCATCCGCTTTCCATCCGCTCTGCGTCCTCCCCCCGTCCGTTCCTTTCCGATTATCCGCTCTGTTATGCAAATTTTTGCCCCTTTTGAGAGTGGATAACAATGGATGGAACATTTTTTTCGCCGCGTGTGTCCTTTTTACAAACGTTTTGCATCCGTTGGCGTGTGTGACAGGGCCTATAAGATTTTGACAGGTACTGATGAAAAGGTGATTAAAAAATTGTATGGTTATCTATTAGAATTAACTAGAGAAGAACAAGTTAAAGAAACTAGGATTGCTTGGGGAAGAATTTGGATATGGGATTGACCTAGAGAATGCAAAAATTGTGGTCTCAAAACATAGATGACACTCAACAGCATATAAAGAAAAATTGTATAAGATATTTATACAGGTGGCATTTCCCGTGACAGAAATAGCAAGAATGTTTCAAGAATAAATCCGAAAAATGTTGGAAATGTCATCAGACACTGGCTCATTTACTACATATGTGGTGGACTTGTGCGGATGCTAAAAAAAATACTGGACTAAAATCCCACAATGGCTGGAATAAAATTGACAAAAAAACATATAGATTTGAAACCAGAGATATTTTTATTGGGAATTTTACCTGAAATATGTCGTAAAGACTTGAAATACCTGACTGGAAATGTATTAACAGCAGCTAGGATTGTATTTGCTAAAACCTGGAAAAATGAGAAAATACCATCACAGGAGGAAATTATTAAGAAGATATTGGAATGTGCTGAAATGAGTAGAATGACATTTGAAATTAGAGAACAAGATGATAAACAATTTTATAAAATTCGGGATCTATTCTATCAATGGTTGGACAATAAAATATAGTAACGAAATATGTAGACTTTTAGAAAATACAAAATATATAAAGATGTATTTTTTCCTTATTATATCTACAAAATGATTGTAGGATAGATTTGAGATGATAATATAAACTGCCATAAAATTAAGTAAAATATGGATTATCTCATAAAATATGAATGAATAATAGTATAGTCAAATGATTGATTAATAATGATATTAATGTGTTTAATATTGGATTAAAAATACGAGATTATATACAATGCAATTGCAATTGAAGACTACGAAATGGAAGCACAAAACAATTTGTAAACCAACCAGCACACTGTACGTACATATATGGAAGATGGCTTGATGTTTTTATGTTTTGTTTGTTTATGTCTGTTTTAAAAATCAACAAAAAAAAAAACCCCAAGCCACTTCTTGTTTCACATATAAACTAACGAAATAGTCTCACCTACAATATGCTGTAATCTCTACAAAGATATTATTAACAGATCATTCTTATACCTAAAATGATGTTTCCAGAGTTATTCCATAACAATAACCCAGAAAGGCTTCTTTGCTCTTAGACTTGATTTTAAACCCTTGCGAGTTACACGGATGAGACGATGTTGTTGGACAGGTAAATTCCCATGTGAAAATGTAGAACCAATTTAATTTTTACTACATGTGGTATTTGGATTGAGAAAAAAAGAAAGGAATAAGAAGAAACCATCACAATTTTATGATGGTTCCACATTTTCCTACCAGACATTATTATATAATATGTTTATTCCATCCCATTTATAGTTAGAAAATGAATAAAAGTATCCAGGTTCCATACAAAAAAAACAACCAATCTGGTTGCTGATCGATCTGGTGCTGATCGAAGTGCACATTTTTAAAAACATTGCTAGAAACAGCTCCAAAGTTGTTAGCCAGGAAAGACTGCCTTACAGTAAATGAGAAGGCTCCCATAGGGTCCACCTGGATCAAGGACTTTGTGAAAATATGTCACTATGGAGGACAGCAAACTATCTATGACAAGATAAAAATTACCAAAAAGTTGAAGCAATCTGGAAGATCTTTTCCAAACTACCTTGGGAATGACATATTGTCCATATATTTGGTCGAAGCCAGATGCACAGACATAAATAAAAAAGCTAAGATGCAGCAAGAGATACAAGATGGCAACTATAATAATCTCACTTTTCATACTTTAACATCAAAGCAATTAAGTAAAAGGCAAAGTACATGCACATTAAATTGACCAAAAAAGAAGCCAAGATACATAAGTTAAAACTTGGTAATTCTAAAACCTAATCAGAATTTTGAAAAAAAAAAAAAACCACTAGAAATCTGTCCAATGAACTATTGTTTGTGATGAATATATCAAACTCCAATGAATGGCAGTTTAACTTTCATCATTTAAAACTTTCGTTTTTCAGAGATCACAACAGATTTCTATAGAAAAAGAACAAGGCAATAAGATGGCCAGTACAACTTTTAGAGACAGAGTATAGACAGGAAGAGGACAGATTTAAGGCTGAGGATGGGCGTTGGTAGAAGTTACCATGAACACCCTTTCTGTCTATGCTGCCAGAGACCCCAGGATGGGTTGACTCCTTCCTATGATGTCATAGCTGAGTCTGTACTAAGATATAAAAGCCACGCCCCGGGAGCGAGAACCCAGCTTTGGCAAAAGATACTTGACCAAGACTGAAAGCGTGTCTCTTGAAAGGTGCCCAAATAAATACAAAATATGTCTTACCCTCTCCGGAGCGAGATTCAAGGAGGGCTGGGCTCTCTCGGCAGAAGGATAGAAGGTCTTTCAAGGCAGGTAACTATCTACAAATGGGTGCCCCATTCTTCTCCATGCTCGCATCAAGAGCCCAAGGATGGGACATCCAAAAGCTGCATGCTATGGTGCGGTTCCTCATCAAGCTACTGCACCCACACGACGCTGGAATCACTCGTTGAACAGCACCCGTCAGCCGGGAAAGGCTAGCAGTCACCGAGGCAAAAAGGCATCCGACGCAGTTAGTATCTGATGACAAGGAGATGGGAATTCCACTGCGGCCAACATGAGCAAATCCCCCCAAAGTGTATGCTTGCGGTCTCCCAGGCAGAAGTCGCCGCACTAAACTCTGCCGTAATGGAACTTGGGAACTGGGAACGGGCCAGCAAAGCTTTGTAGCACTAACTCTGGGAACCTCGGGAAACTGGAAAGGCCAACAAGCTTTGTAGCCCTGCTACAATCGCAAGACCTGATGGCCACCTGCCTATATAGTATGAAGAGGTCTTGTGCCCCAATGTTGAGAAGAGAAAAAAGGAATCAACAAACATTGGCTTCCGACTTACCTGAGATTGGAAAGTGCGCTTAATGTATATTTGTAAGACCGCCTTCATGACGTCATATGCCACTCGCCCTCTAAGTCATGATAGCGGCTGAGACGAAGGCAGAAAGTCCGGCCAAAACCATTGTTCCTGGGACCTGGAGAAACTATGTGTTAAGCCTTCAGAGATAAATGAGCGGTCCAGACGTACAAGAACAACCCTCCATCATCGTTGAAAGAACAAGGTCCTGTCTGCATGCGAAAGGAGTACAGCTCAGAAACCCTGCCTGGCAGAAGTGATGGCAACAAGGAACACCTACCTCAGAGTCAGGAAATGGAGAGACACTGTTCTAAGGGGCTCGAAGGGGGGCTTTCGTAAGGGCAAGGACCAAGAATAGAGGTCACAGGAAGGATACCGGTGTAAACACCAGAGGGTGCAGACTGGAAGCCCCTTTCCAAAACCTCCTGACTGAAGCGATGATGGGATAACGAAGGAAGTGAACCCCATGAAAGGACTGAGGAAAGGGCACAACCTGCCTGCGTAAAGGTGTTTGGGGGCCAAACCTTTCTTCAAGCCCATGCTGAAGGAAGCTAAGAACTTCTTGCCAACTGGGCTGAAGCAGAGGAAGACCCTCCCTGAGGCACATCGGGAAAAAGCCTTCCAGGTGGCATCATAGATGCGCCTTTGCTAGAAAGTTTGCAAGAAGCCAGGATCTTGGAGGATGATCCTTTCTAGAAGATCAGCCTCCTCTAGTTGCTGCCACTCAAGTGCCACACAGTTCAGCTTGAACCACTGGGCTCTGGGTGGAGCAGGGCCCCCTGGTAAGGGAGATTAGATGGCAGGGATCCTCCAAGGAGAAGCCACCGACAGGTTGACAAGTCTGCAAACCAGGGCCTCCTTGCGTCAATAGTAGGTGCCAGGAGGAGGAGTTCCACACGTTCCTCCAACATCGTCCGAATTACTGCCAAATGATCGGAAGCAGGGGAAAGGCATAGATGCCCTTTGGGCCATCTGCACCGAAGAGCATTGGTCCCCTCCGCTCCCTGGTATAAGGAAACCTGAGTGAAGAATCTTGGTGACCTTGGGCATTTTGAGGAGCGGCGAGAGAAAAGATTCCACCATCCGTTGTTCCAAATCTGAGGGAAAGATCCCTGAATAAGAGATGGAGGAATGGACCATTTTGCCTGGTCGAACGAGGCTCCTGCTGAGCTAGTCAGCCTGGGAGTGTCGATCCTTGAAGATGAGGTCCGCCGGAGATCGATAAACAGTGGGTGTTCTCTGCCCATAACCCCAGCTGTAGAGCCTCTCTCATGAGAGCTTTGGACCCTCATCCCCCTTACGATTGACATAAACCTTGCGGGCCATGTCGTCCATAAGGACTAGAACATAAAGAGCGGGTCACAGATTGCCTGAAATGCTTGAGAAGCCAAGAAAAATGGCTCTGAGCTCTAGCACAATTTATGGGAAGGATCTGTTCCGATCTGGACCAAACGCCCTGAGGTATCTGGCCCTGCTTATGGAAACCCAACCCAGGAGGCTGGCATCAGTGACTTAGCCTGTCTGGGTCCCTGAACAGGAGTTCTCCTCTGGATAGATTGGGAATGCCACCAATTGAGAGATCTCTGGAATTTGGGCGGGGTAGTGGGACCTTGATGGATGAGTGGCTGGTTCCTGCTCTTTGGTAGGATAGCAGGAAACCACTGGAGGGCCCTTGGGAGTGGAGCTGAGCCCAGGGACAATGCCAATACCGAGACCATCTTCCCCAGAAGTTTGGACAGCAGCGACAGGGGCGACAATTTGATGTTGCTGGATCTGGCTGATGATCTCTGCAAGGCTCTTTCCATGAGCGTGGGAACAGGAAAACCTGGGCACTGACGAGTTGGGCTGTCGATGACTGTCCAAGGGTTGAATTGGTGTAGGAGAGAGCTGGCTCTTCTTCAGTGTCATGGAAAATCCGTGGCTCTGGAGACATGACAGGATAATTTGCAGATCCCGATGGCCACGAAACGATGAAGAGGAAAGAAATTCAAAATGTCGTCCCAAAGTAACATATGGAATCCCACTGGAATAGAATGCAGAGATGCCACCAATTCTGCCAGAACCTTTGTGAAGACCCTTGGAAGCCGAATCAGAGCCCAAAATGAGTAGTGCTTGATACTGGGTAATGGGTATTCTGATAACACAGAAATGGCAGAAACTGCGATGATGAGGCCAAATTGGGATGTGGATAGTAAGGCTCAGTAAGATCAATGGAAGAGAGAGAGGTTGCCCTCTCCGAATGCTCTCTAAAAATAGAATGCAGAATCTGAATTTTAAATTGCCTGTATTTTTAAAAATTGGTTGAGAAATTTTAGATCGGAAGGGATCGGCTCGCCACCCCCTGAGGTTTTGGGAAGATGAAAAGGCTGAGAGTAAAAGCCCATTGAAACGACAGCCGAACAGATTGAATAGGCCCTGATTTCAAAAAGGTGCTGAATCGCCTGATTCATGAGGGCTTTCTGGAAATGTCCCGAGAGCAAGGACAGACATCAAAAAAATTTTTGGGGGGGTGGGGTTAAGAAGTCCAACTGTAACCCTGACTCAAGTGAGTGGTGAGCACCCAGGCATCCATCGTTGACTCCTCCCATTTGGAGGCAAAGAAGGCTAGGTGACCTACGATGGGTGGGAGAACAAGGGATTTACTTAGAGCGACAGAAGGAACAACCCCCTCCCCCCGAAAGGCCATTTGCCAGTAGAAGGTTGTTGCCTGCCAGATGTTTCCACCCATTGGTCTTGGCATTGGAGAGTATGGCCTGTGAGAGCAGGGGAAGTGAGAAGATCGCTGGTGGATTGCTATCTAACAGAAGCTTTCAGAGAACACAGCTACTGACTGAAAGGAGCTGAGTCAAAAGCTGGGGTCTCTCCTGGGGGCTGGCTTTTATATCTTAGTAGAGACTCAGCTATGACATCATAAGAAGGAGTCAACCCATCCTGGGCTCTTGATGCAGCATGGAGAATGACTGGTGTAGATGGATGGGGAGCAGAAAAAACTGTAAGAACTGTGATCAATTCAAATTTTTGATCGCAATGTTTGTTATTTTATAGTCACTGATTTTTTTAAAAAGAAAATCCTACTCTGGCATTACAGAGTAAGGGAGCAGTAACTTTGTGGAATTTCACTTTGGAGGGAGGGAAGGGATGAAAGAAAGGATTCATGGAATGCTTGAATTGAATTAATTATAATTGTATAAAAAAACTAAGGCTCACAGGGCTACACAAAACATTTATTTAAAAAAAGGTTAGATATCAGAAGAAAGACAGGGAATATCACTCTACCTGGACTTCCAGGAAACAAATGTCAGCAGAGCCAACAACCATGGCAGAATGAATACCTGGAGTGAAAAGCTGATACTTTGCAATACCATTTGGATAAGGAGAGAACTGGGATTTCCCTAAAGTGCTCCAGACAACTGCTCCTCATGAGGAGACTGCAAAATGGTCATTGGGAAACAAGGGGACATTCTCATAACCCAAATTGCAGTTCAGGGTTCACATACTTCCTTTATTAATCACCTCTGGAATTTATTAATTGCTTTTTAGAGTTTAGAAATCTTCATATCAGCACATTTTCTTATAGTGGAGGAGTTTCCTTCAATTTTTTAGTGATAACAAGTTAAAGAGGTGGGTTTTTTTCTTTTTTGTGAATAAACAGGGAAAGGGTGATTAGAGCAATCATTTTGGAAAATTATAAGTGAACGAAAGATAAGGTGGCTTTGAATATTTAAAATATACAGTAAGACAGTATGTTGAAGGTTGGACACTGCCTGTAGTCTTTGACATATGACCATAATGAGCCGCCCCATTTACAGTCATAGGTTGAGATGGTCAAATCATAGGTTGGGATGGCCAAGCCGATCTTACAATTTTTGTGCAATAGCTGTTAAGCAAACTTAAGCCATAAAACTAATATGGTAGTCATTAAATGAATATGGATTCATTTAGCAAACTCATTGTTTACTATGGTGCAATTTTGTGAAAACCCAGAATTAACTTCTAGTTTTCAGCAAAACCATCATAAAATGCAATCAAGTGACCATGGGACCATAAATGCAGCTATGTTGCCAAGTGCCTGAAGTTATATATAGGGCCACATGAACACAGGGGAAGAGGGCAGACAATGGAACTTGGAAGTGGGATTATATTTTTTTTCCAAGTAGATTGAAACTTCAGTCACGAAGTGACTTGTTGAAAGTTGAAGATTATCTATAGAGTAATCAAAGGAATTAAAGTTAAAGGAAAGCAGCACTTAAATTTGATTTATTGACCTAGAATGGAGCAAAACATTTTAATATTGGACATAATATTGAATATAGAAATATCCAATACTGATATAGAAATATCCAGTTGATGGATATTGAATGACCTGGATATATTTTTTTATACTGGACTTACAAAAGAAATCTACTACAGTTATGAAAAACTGAAAAACCATTCTTTTTTATGAGAATGGATGAAGAAAAAAAAATGAGAAGAAATTAACTTGCAAGACTGAGGTAAATAAGGATCAAGGCTATCAAAAGTAAAAGGAATATTACAAACATAATTTATTTGATCAAGGTTAAAATAGAAAAATGTTATAATTGGTAATCCTTAATGAAATTTTGCTGACGAAGACTGAACATGGAGATTTTAAAGATCTATCAATACAGTAAAAAAAAGAGACAAAATATAGGAAAAATCATTTGTGATATTTTGGGAGAAGGTGCTAAGTTATTAAAATTGTTTACACTTGTTATAAAGGGGGAAATCGTTTTCTTTCATGTAGTTTCTTTTATTTTTATTTTTTTTAGTTTCTATTATTTCTTATCTTTTTAACTGTAATGGTTGATAAAATTACTATAAAAACATACTATTCTCTGCATAATAATTAGCAAGAGAATAAACATTAAAATAAATGAAATTTATTTCCAGAAAATGGTATTTAAGATTGACTAGATGAAAATTGTGAATCTATCACTCCATCCTTATACAGCAGGGAATTATAAAAAGCAATTTAAATTTCAACATGGAACTGAAGCCAGCATTGCAAAATATTGCCATAAATATTGGCATTGCAAAATATTGCCATTAAAGAAATTTAAGCACAGCTAAATCTTAAAAGTAGAGGAATTTAAAAATACAGAGTCAGCATCTTTTTGCAAAAATTGCAAACTACAAGGAAGTCTTTTATAAAATCAGTTCAAAACTCACATTATATTTTTGTTTATTTCTCTACTTGCAGTTATCTACCTGGACCAGTATGCATTACCTCTAAGAAACTCTAGCGCTCTTGTGCGTCATCAGACAAGTGGAGAATAAATACTGACCTTATCTTTATAAAGAGGAGGGAGAAGATCTACAGAATTACATACTAACAATTTAACACTGATACTTTGGTTTTTAGACCAGATCATAAAGAAATAGATCTGAAGTATAGATGATATTGTAAGTCTAATGTGGTAATTATCAAAAGTCAACCTATATTTGAGGTCAGTTCATGTTATCTCCTAGGTAATGTTCTTCATAGAACCAGTTCTGTGTAATGGTTAAGGCAACAGGCTAGAAACTGTGAGACTGAGTTGTAGTCTTACCTTAGGCACAAAGCTGGCTAGTCTCTCTCAACCCTAGAAAGAAGCAACAGCAGCAAACCATTTCTGAAAAAATGGAGAGGGGGGATGTGTGTGTGTGTAAATATGGTGGCATGACAATTAAGAATATGTACGGCTGTCCAAAAAAAATATCATTTTTTTTTCATTAAAAAATCCAATGTGAGATATCAGATGCTGCAAGCTTCAGTCCTTGCCCCATATTTAACTTTTTACATTATTTTGATGAAGAAATGGAAGAAACATTTATCAAATTTGCAGAGGACACAAAATTATGTGAAATAATTGATAATCTAGACCAGGGGTGTCAAGGTCAAGGCCTGGGGGCTGGATCTGGCCAATGGGGTGCATAGATCTGGCCTGCAAGACCACCCTGAAGCAGCGAAGGATCAGCCTATGGTGCCTCCACCAGCAAAAATGAAGCTCGGGAGGGCCACATGTCTCCGGGGCTTTGTTTTCGCTGGCAGAAAGCTGCAGGAGGCTGTCGTGGCTGAAAACAGAGCCTTGATGAGTGACATTGAGTTGGCCATGCCACCCCGGCCATGCCCCCCTTGAGATCAAACACAACCTTGATGTGGCCCTCATCAAGTTTGATTACCTCTGATCTAGACATAAAATTTATTTTTTTCTTGATAGGCTAGTCTGTTGGCAACAGGATAAAACTAAACAGAAATCAAATAAAATGAGGGATGTCTCCTTTGAGAAATATAAGTACCGCAATATAAATAAAGTTTCAAAAAATGCAATTTTCTAATGTCCAAATCACAATAAGTAAGCCCCATTTTACTCTATATTGGACAGGTATAATTTTCAATATAGTATTCTGGACCCAACATTTCAAGCAATAGGTTGTAATAGGTTCAGGGAAATGAAAATAATTGAGGATTAGAAATTAAATTCTATGAAGAGCAATTGAAAGAATGAGAAATAGTTACCTTGGGGGGAAGAAGACAGAAGGCACAGACAATAAAAGACAAGATGTTCCTAAAAAAAGATAGAACCCTATTTTTCTATTTTGCTAGAATTTAGGAGATAGAGTAGTATCTCTATGTTCCAGGATGGCAGATTCCAATTGAATGGAGGGGTGGAGCCAAATCTTGACAATAAGGACAATACAGTACAGGTAATCCTTGACTTCCAATCCCATTTGGGATCAGAATTTCCATAACTATGGAACGTGGTTATTAAATTAGTCACACTTGACATTGAGCCACAGGGTTTTTTTGCCACAATTGTTAAGCAAATTATTGCAGTTAAGTGAATCAGAAGGACATTAAACATAATTTGGCTTTGCCCATTGCCTGCTTTCCAGAAGCCGAAAGAGAAGGATGCAAATGGTAAACGCACAACCCCAGGATCGTGCAACCATCATAAATACATGCTGGTTGCCAATCATTCAAATCTTGATTGTGTGATTGTGGGGATGCTGTGTTGGTTGTTAAGTGCGAGGGCCAAGTTGTAAGTTACTTTTTTTAGTGCCACTGTAATTTTGAATGGTCACTAAATGAATGGTTGTAAGTCAAGGACTACCTGTTATGTATTCAATTATTTAGGATAAATGGGTTGACTCTCTCTCTCTCTTTCTCTCTCAATGGATGAATTTAAGTAGAGGCAAGACATCCTTTTGTCAGGGATGTCTTAAGTTGGATCCCTGGAGGAAGTTCATCTAAATGCTTTCTTTCTGTATAAGCTTAAACCTATAAGCAAAATTATAGTACATATACTCCTAGAACTGTGCATTTTGCAGAATGTTTTAGCCCTATAAAATGCTGGATCAATGATGAAATAGTTCAATAAAACACCACTAAGGACAAAGTACACACGGCTTGCTAATCATTAACCTTGTACTTGTCCAGTGAAATTGAGAGGTATGTAAAACCAGAGCCAGTGGAGTTTTCAACAGCAATGAATGACAATCTTATTATTCTAATGAACACAATTATGGTTTTCTAATAGGCTTGTTCCGAGAATAAAACTAAAATTAATACCTTTGATTTCATTTAAGTTGCAATTCCTCACATGTTGTTTTGCAATTGAAACATCACCAGATTTAGTATGACTCACTTCTATATATTCCATGCTAATTGTTCACCTTTGTAAATACCAATTAACATTCTTACAGTACTCATAACAGCTCCCCTCCAAGGCTTTAACACAACACTCCAGGCCATTAGTGATTAAATTTGTCATTAAAACCACACATTCCATATCAAGGTCTTGGTGCAAATGTCTAGGTGACAAAAGTTAGACAGATCTTATTATCAAATGCACAAAGTTAGTAATATGCTGCAATTTCGCCCATAATTTATTTATTATTTTTTTATAAAAATTGTTAGATAACCATGGAAAGAGAAAACTGTTCAAAGGTTTTGAATGCATTACATAAAAATAGGCAAGATAAATCTTAATAATATAAGATTTGATACACACACGTTTTATTATCTGACAACACTCACTAAAATCAAATGCACAATTTGTACTCGTAATATATATATTCTTTAATGCTGTAATAAACATTGGCCATGTTCCAACTGATTGTTCAGCAAGCGTAACAGTTCCCATCTTCAAGAACAAGGGTGACCCAGTTGACCATGCCAATTGTCACCCAATTTACCTTGTCTCACACTATGAAAATCTTTGAGATAATCCTTGATCAGCAACATCGGCCAACTCATCATCAACCAATGCACGCTCGTTAAAGGAGGTGAAACTGATGCCATCTTTGCAGCCATTAGGTCATTGAGAAACATTGTGAGAAGAGACAAGCACTACACATGGCATTCCTAGACCTGAAGAAGGCATTTGATCATGTTCCACACCAAATGATCTGATATGCCCTCTGGGATCATGATTCAGGATCACCTGAACCACTCAATGACTGGGTCAAAATGATATAAGAACATATATAAGAACATCAGCAGCAAAATGTGATGCCCAGCTGGCCTCTCCAACAGATTCCCAGTGATAGTTGGTGTGCACCAAGGAGCTGCACTGTCACCACTTCTGTTCATATTGGTCATAAGCACCATCATGCATGACCTGCAGCAGAACACACCCTGGACTATACTCTAGGTGGATGATGTTATGCTTGCTTCCATCACCAGAGGCAAACTTCAGCAGCAAGTTCAAACATGGAATGATCACCTCAACCATTTCGGACTCCACTGCAACACCAAGAAAACTGAGTACTTAGAGACTATTACCACCCCTGGAACATTTCAAATTAATGGAGAAAACCTAAAGAAGATGAACATGTTTTAGTAACTGGGATTCCATCTCCAAGACAATGGCGACATCAATGGTGAGGTGCAAGCAAGGATGAATGCAGCCTGGATGCATTGGCGAGAACTCACAGTGTGTTAAGTGACAGGCGAATGCCAACTCATCTTAAATCTAAGATCTACAAGACAATCATCCATCATGTTGCACTGCATGACATTGAATGTTGGGCAGCGACAACAGGGACTGGAAGCTATCTCCATGCCATGGAAATGTGAATGCTTCTGACAATGTTGGATATCAGGCATCTCCCTTCTTGACCACACCACAAATGACATCATTTGACAAGATATTGGTCTGGCACCAATTGGTCTGGCACCAATAGAGAAGATAAGAGGAGGCCAGTTCCACTGGTATGGACATGTCCAGAAAGCACCACCTTCCACCGTGGCCAAGACTGCCTACTAACTGAAAGTTAATGGCCAGTGACCTCGCAGGCATCCAAAACAGAGATAGTAAGACACCATCAACAAACCAAGCCATGGGCCTGTGCCCTGGAGATGCAGCTGACTGTGCAATATGGCATTCAATGACCCAAAAAGCAGATCCTGCACCTCTGAGAATATGCTAGGAAGAAGAATATATGCAAGTCCAATCATAGACTGAAATATCAAGTGACAGATTAGAATGTAAGAGTTGCAATGATATAAAAAAAGATACCGAGACTCTAGAAAGAATGCAGAGAAGAGCAATGAAGATGATTAGGAAACTGAAGGCTAAAACATATGGAGAATGGGGCAGCAATTGGATATGTCTAGTTTAATGAAAAGAAGGACTAAGGGCAACATGATATCTGCCAATCTCTAATGGGCTGACACAAATCTATTCTCCAAAGCGCCTGAAGGCAGGACAAGAAGCAATGGATGAAAATTAATCAAGGACAGATCCAACATTGAAAAAAGATTCTTTACAGTTAGAACAATTAATCAGTGGCATGTTCCCCTTCAGAAGTTGAACGGTGGGGTGCTCCACAGTGATGGGATTTAAATAATTTAACAACTGGTTTTCTGCCCTAATACTGGGTGGGTAGAAGTGGCTGGGTGGTCATGTGATTGGGTGGGCATGGCCAATTCATGTCAAGGGGACCCTCGCCTTGCCTAACCTCTCCTCTCCTCACCCCTCCCAGCCACTCCTCTGCTCACCTGGCCTCTCCTTGCTAGGTGGCTCACATTGCCCAGAAACTCACCTTGCTGTCCAGCTGCTTACCTTGCCTGCCAGCCGGACACTCACCTGGCCCTTGCCTCACCTCCCGGCTACCCATTCACCTGGCCTCCCGGCCAGCTGCATCAGGAGGCCAGAAATCTTAATGTTGTAGGTACTGTTATAACACAGAAATTTGTCATGCACCCCAGACATATCAGATTCAAATTATTGCTTTATTGTGATTAGAGTCTAATAATTATTTGTACAGTGCAATTCTATAGGGAAACAGAAAGAAGAAATGCATTTTAACACATAGCACATTGGTATCTTACATTGTAAGGTGATGGCTTCAGAAAGACATAATGAAATAGCCCAAGTCAATTTAAGAAGCTAAAGGCCCTGTCACACTGGCCGACAGAGGCAAAACATTTGTAAAAAGGACACAGCGGATGAGCAAAATGTTCCATCTGTTGTTATCCGCTCTCAAAGCTTGCCGCGACCAAATTTGCATAAGCAGAGCGGACAACACGGAAAGTGAACGGACGAGGGAGAGGATAAGGGGTGGATGGAAAGCGGATGCTCTCATCGGAAGCCTAGTGGGATGAAGCAGATGGGAGCGGATTGGCCACATCGCAAGGCTTCCGGCGGAGCAGAGCAAAGCAGACGCGGAACGGAAAGTAGCGGAGTCAGAGCGGATGCCTGAGCAGATGAAGCGGATGCAGAGCGGTACAAGGCCCTAGCGAAGCCTAGGCGGATGCCTAGGCAGATGCCTAGCAGATGCCTTGTGTTCACTGCGCATGCGGGGAGGAATGCATTGCGTCAGCCCGCGGATATAAAAGGGAAGCAGCTCGCAAGCAGGTCACCATTCAGAGGAAAGACCTGCTTCCAGACACAGCTTGCCAGCCAGCCAGCCCACCAGCCAGCCAGCAAGCCCAACATGGAGAAGAAAGGAAGCCTTCTGCCATCTGCTGCCAGCCCTGGCTAGAGGGACAGGGCCACCCCCCCCCCACCCCCTGGCCCTGACCTCTCACTTCTGCTGCCCGGGCTCGCTCTTCTGGTGCTGGGCTTCTGCTGATGCTGCTTCTGGAGGTGGTGCTTCTGCTGATGCTGCTTCTGGTGGTGGTGCTTCTGCTGTGTGCTTACTCTGCTGGCGCTGCTCTCCTGGTGCTGGTGCTTCTGCTGGTGCTTTACTCTGCTGGCACTGCCTCCTGGTGCTGGTGCTTCTGCCTGATGCTTTACTCTGCTGGCGCTGCTCCTTGGTCCTGCTGGTGCTCCTGGTGCTCCTGTCCTGGCTGTGCTCCTGTCCTGCTGTCCTCGCTGGTGCTCCTGCGTCCTGCTGGTGCTGCTGGTGCTGCTGGTGCTCCTGGTCCTGCTGGTGCTCCTGGTCCTGCTGGTGCTCCTGATCCTGCTGGTGCTGCTGGTGCTCCTGGTCCTGCTAGTGCTGCTGGTGCTGCTGGTGCTGCGCGGTCCTGCTTTTGCTGCTACTGTTGTTGTTGTTGCTGCTGCTGCTGTTGGTGGTGTTGAGAAGCCAGCCCCTACAACCTTGAAGCCCCTCTGATGAGGCCCATATGGCCCTGCCAGAGGGAGGAAAGAGGCAGACGCGTGAACGGAAGAGGAGGCAATACTCAATTGAAGAGGAACATGAGGAGGAGGTGCTTGAATGGCTCAGGGAGAATGAATATCTCTGCGGAAGGCACACAGGCTCTATTGAGACACCAAAGAGGAAGCAGGCGGCTTGGAGAAGAAGGGCAGAGCCTGGGCTATACACTTCGGAGGTGCTCCTCAGCTGGTGGAAGCACATGCACACCTGGTACGGGAAGCTGCACCTCAAGAAATCTGGCCAGGCCGCGTGTCAAGTGACGGACCAAGAGATCTACTGTGATGGCCAAGTGCAGCTTCTTGGAGGGTGAGATCCGCCACCGAGGAGCAGCCCCTCTCACAACCCTCTCTCTCAGACAGCCTGCTGAGAGCCAGTCCTCTCTGTCCAAGAGTCAGCTCCTGTGTCCAGGCAGGTATTTGTGGAGCATGCCATGACGGAGACCCCCCCAACAGCTGTACTACCATGGTGGAGGCGTGGAGGACCCCCCTGATGCAGTGGGAGCAAGGAGAGGGCACTTCCACCACAGTCCAACCCGCATCCACCCCCGCTCCACCCTCCACCGAAAGGCAGAGAGGCAGACCGGAGGGCAGAGCCACACGTCCTGCTGGGATCAGGGACACCATCAGGAGCAGCATAGATCTCCTCTCTCAGCTGGTACACACCGACGTCCCATCCTCCAACCGCAAGCCCTTCCTCACCTACGTCAACCAGAACCTGATGAACATGTCCGGAACCCAAGTACCAGGTGGTGAAGGACAGGATCACCGATCTTCTTCACAACCCTCCAGACCAAGCTGAACCTGTTCCACTCAGTCCAGGCCTGCTCCTCCACCCCAGGTGATGTCACTGCCCTTCCAAGGCTTTCCACAGGCCCTCACCGACCAAGGCTACAGCTACCAGGAGCTCCAGCAGCACAGGCAGCCCTTCCAGTCCAGGCACAGGTACATCGTATGCTACCGGTGCCACTGATGCCCACCGATGCCACCCACACACCGATGCCAGCCACGCCACAGATGCCACCCACGCCACCTATGCCACTGACACCAGTCCTCACCCAGCTGCAGACTAGACAGCCCCAGTACACTGCTCCTTCCTCCACCCCACAAACCAAGCCCGGCCCTCAGAACATCTGTCATCGGTATTGAGGCTGACACCCCATGTCATGGAGGAAGGGCTCTCAACATCACGGGGCTGAGCCAGCTGTCTGAGAGCTTCTGAACACACCGTCCCCTGTTGTCCTCTCAGGGCCAGGCACCCCAATGGCGCCTCAGGACCAGCACTACAGCAGCAGCCACCTCCACAGCACCTGGACCCTTCACCCCTGAGACGATGGGAATGCCTCAGACTGATGGAGAAGAGTGCCAGAGACTGGGTGGCTACCTGTTGACTTTATTTTTGCTTTGGACACTTGACTTGGGTCAATTTTTCTTACACAACTTGTTTATTAATAAAGATTATCTTTGCTTTACACACTTGCTTCATTTATTTTTGTCAATAAAGTCTTGGTGGAAACTTTTTAGGAAATGGATTTAAGCCTTTGCATGCTTGTGGGATTGGTAAGGGATAGCAGTGGGATGGACAGGGATACCTTTGGATGGATAATAGCTGTGGGATTGGGCAGGGATACCTGTGGGATTGCAGGGATCCCTTTGGATGGGTAATAGTGTGGGATAGATAAACCTCAGTGGCACAGCATAGTGGGACTGTATGGTCCACCTCCCAGTGCCACACCCTTGGCCCTTATTATCAATAATAATGTAATCATTCATCCACACATGTCAACAGTAAACACAACTCTTTATTAAATACCCCGTTCATTGTAGCCCACCCAAACATACATGGCCCAATCTCATCAGTTTGATGAGACAGGGTGAAGGAAGCATCCATTAATCATCTTATCATCCTGTCTTGCCACTCCACTGTCCAGCTGGGGAGTTGCACCATGTCTCAGGAGGTTGCGCTGCTTCTTCCTTTCACATGAAGCTCTGTTGGGGTTCTTGCACATCCTCAGTGTCTATCAGGTTTCGCCCTTGCTCCATTCCCCAGGTCCATGTCCCATTGCCTTGTTCGAGGTCCACGAGCCTGTTCTGCAACACTGGGTAGCGGGTGCACATGAGATTGTGCAGGATGCAGCAAGCTTCCATGATCCTCCTCACAGTCTCTGGGCGATGCTTGCATGGTGGTGAGAAGTACCTGGCACTTGTTGGCCAGGATGCCAAAGGCGTTCTCACCACCCGCTTGCCCTGGACAGCCTGTAGTTGAAGATCCTCTCTTCACGGGTGAGGCATCTGGAGTGTAGGGCTTCATGAGGTAGGTTCTGAGGGAGAAGGCGTCCATCCCCCATGATAAAGTAGGTCATATCTTATGTGTTGTTGGACAGGGGGTCGGATCTGGAAGCCCACGATGAGGTTGTGTTCCAGCCCCTCCTTGAGGTCACTGTATACTGGCATCTGAAGCTGATCCGTTGCCTGAAGCATCGATGTACATGAATTGTGTAATCAGCATCAACCATGGCAAAGAGGATGATGCTGAAGAAGCCCTTGTAGTTGAAATAATTGGACCCGTGAGTTGGCTGGAGCTTTGCAGCGCACGTGCTTGCCATCTATGGCTCCATCGGTGTGTGGGGAAGTTCCACTTCTGATACCAACTGTCTGTAACTTTCTTCCAGCCTTCATTCAGTGGAGGGGCACTGGAGGAGCTCCTCCAGGTATTCTTCGATGATGGCCCTCACCACTTCTCTGACCACAATGCTGATGGTGTTGTGTGGCACTCTCCATCCGTACTGCATGCTCCTGTAGGTGGTCCCGGAGGCCAGGTGGTGCAGAGTCAGTGCCCAGGGGTGCAGGGTCCAGGCTGGGCTGGAATTAGGAGGTTGCCTTTGGTCAACCTGGGTCTCAGCCACTCCACAACTTCATCAAACATGGCTGGAGGCATCCTCATGAAAGTTCTGGAATGCACGAGTGTCCTTGTTCCTCAGCTCCACCATCAGCTTGTTGTACAGTCGTACTCTGCTCTTCTCCCGATCCATCTTTGGACGACCAGACATTCCTTGGCCGCCTCCTTTTTTCCCGTAGAACAGTTGAAAGAGGCCTGTAGATGACTTCGCACATGTTGCAGAACGATGGTGGCTACCAAAAGAACTGTGTTATGATCCATGGTGGCCATCAATGGATGCTGTGGAAGAGCAAGAGCCAGATGAAGGCTGCAGAGTCTGCACAGCAGGGCTGCTGGACTGAAATGAGATCCAGGTGAGTTCCTCCCCCTTTTTTATAGGCAGTATAGGTTTTCCATCTCGGTAGTCCTTTTTGCATCCTCTAGGCATCCTTAATATCCAAGATAGGTCCCTCTGCGAACGTTTTTTCCGTTTTAAATGCTTCCTTTGTGAGCTGCATCCACTTTCATCCTTTCTCCGTCCATGCTACTAATGCTGCGCGTCCATCTGTGTGTCCGTTTCGCTTCTCCCTGTGTCTGTTTTCCGCTGGGAGAAAATGCCTAGCGGAATAGTGGATGCCGTAATGGATGAGACGGATGTAGAATGGATGTTTCCCATATGCGTTGCGGATGCAGAACGGACGCGTTGGTACATTTTCCGCTCAAAAGTTTTGAGCAGCACTCAAATTTTTTGAGGCGGATGAACCTCAGTTGACGGATGCTGACAGATAGAGAGGAGATGAAAAACGGAGGCAGTGAGTACAGAACAGATGAATCGCTTAACCAATGGATGGCAGTAGTGTTTCTCTTCCATTTTACATCCTCTGTTCCATCCGTTGGTGCAGTGTGACGAATGACATGGGCTTAAAGAAAAAGTTATTCTGGAGATAGTCCAAAACATTGTCATAATTTCTTTTGAAAATGCCAAATGCCCAGTGTTAATCAGCACAATAGTACAATATATTTTAGACTTCAAATTCTTTAAAAAAAAATCAAGGACACTACTTACAATTATTTTCACCTTTGTTACTGTAAAGTCCTCCCAACCCCTCTACTTTTCCCCACCAACCAAAGATGTGTTTTACATGTGATGCCTCCATCCCTGAGAGCTGAATCTAATATTTCTAATGAGAATTGCTTAAAGCTTGCCACAAGTGCAAGCTGAGATGACCACAGCATTTCCCAGAGCCTAAACTGAACATTTCAGCTTCCATAATCGCCTCCCAGCACTAAGCACACATGCCAACGCTTGAACATTATTTCCACATTGAAAGCAGTAATAAATGGAATTGCCTTTTGCCAATAAATTGCCTCAACTTTTCTACAAAAGCCAAGAAAAACACTGCCAGAACTGATACTTTTTGTCTAAGAAGAAACATTCATTTCCTTTCTCTTTAAAGAACAATACTGCATATCAAAGTCTGAATCATGTCTACTAGTAACCCGATTTGGGGAGGGGGAGAATGTGCGTTACACATAGAAAGTCTAGACTTTGGACTATTCAGCAATCAAGCTGAATCAAGAAGTCCCTCTGATGGTGTCATGTTTCTTTGGATTGAGCTCCTAAAAGTAATTGAGGTGACATGCTATAACTACCCCTTCAAAAGCAACCTGCCAAGAGTGCACTAGCCCTTGTTTATAGGGTTGTCATGTCCAGTTGTAAATGACTAGATGGGCCGTCACTAAGGTGCCAGGGCCTTGCTGCCACCAGCCACCAGCCTACTGAAGCTGCAGGCTCGTTCCCAGAGCCAGTCTCTGGCCGCCACTGACTCCCAGTACAGCTCCTGGAAGTCACTACAGCGCACTTCAACTTCTTCCTTGTGCCAGGAGATTGCGAGACCAGGCACACAAATGAGGTAGCTGTCCAGGAGGACTTTGCCTTCCGTGGTGTCACATAGCTTTCCTGGAAAGGTAGGAGAGAAGCCCCTTGGCTTCCCACTCTTCCTTCCCGGCCTGGCGGCCTCTCTCTCCCTTCTACCTCACTGGGAGAACTGTTTGACCTTGCAGAAGGCAAGGCCCTCCTGGATAGCATTTTCTCCTTTGTCAGGTAAAGGCAACTTTCTTTGCGTTTACCTGACAAAGTTTGGAGATGTACATAAGCAGATGTCCTCTTGTCTTTAGGGTGAGGGGAGGAGTGGCTGGGGGGGGAGCAAGGACCAGGCATGGTGATCTGTGGTGGGATTCGGCCGGTTCGCCGAACCACACAAAGAGTTCGCTACCAGCTGAATCCCACCACTGGTGTTCCATCATTGGAGGTTTTAAAAAAGAACTTGGTCAGCTATTTGTCTGAAATAGTATAGGAGTTCTTAGGAAGGGATTGGACTAGAAGACCTCCAAGGTCCCAACTCTGTCATTCTGTTAATTGTTAAAGTGTGACTATTATAAATCCCATTGCTCTCAATGGGCAAGCACCAGTGGTAACTAAGTTTGAATCCAGCCTAAGGTTTTTCTCAGAATTCACCCTGGTAAGTAGCCTTGACAAAATTAGCTGAAAATTCTAGAACAGACCTTACCTGGAAGTTAATTATCTGACTGGTGATTCAGACAGTAATAAAGTGATACCAACAGAATAATAAGTATATGTTAAAAAACAGAAGAGAACAAAAAAAAAATCAGATGATGATATTCCATTAGTTCAAATGAAGAAAAGCTTCTGAGTAATGTTAAGAACAAAGTGCAACTTTGGTTCAGTTGAATTACAGTTCTGAAACTATTTTTAAAAAAAGCTATGAAATTCAAATGCAGACAATCCAATTAGATGAATTCTTCAACCAGATACTGCAAGATCTCTTTTGACTTTACATAATAACTATGCTGGCTTTGGTTACATCAGTGTGTACATCATTACATGTTCAAAGGGTAAAGTACACGACTGTGTTTCTAAATGGGCAGGAAACTTATCAAGGGATATATACTTTCATTTCCATGAATTTTAGAACATGTGCCTATTTGTATAATGTCACCGAGCTACTAAAGAAAATGAAAAAAAGAAATATTGTTTATTCTACTGTATATTTTCTTCACTAAGAATTAAAATGATTTTGTGTCTGCCTTTCATCTACAGGTATAATAACAACAGCAAGCACAGTTGTTGTCAAAATGTACCTTTGTCTCAGTAGAACAGAACAGAAAAAAGATACAGTACAGTAGTTTCATCTCGACAACACACCACCACTGCAGAAACAGAAAAAGTTACGGATGGGAAACTGCTCAATAAGTGAATGTGTCCCAGTAGCTGTATTTTTCTATTTTTATTTTTACTTATTACTTTTTTAACAATTGTATGTGTTGTTATTTTATTTTAAAGTTGTTGGCTGCCTAGTATCATATAAGTGATATGGGTGGTCATGTAAAATGAATTAATGAATCAGTCAATATCTCTAAAAGGTATTTTATTGGTAGGTAAGAAAAGACATGAAAATAAATGACTGAAATGCATGCTAGGCTCGAGGAATTCCGTTCTAATCTCATTAGAAATTTTGATTTTTGATTTTGATGAGTTTTACGTGATCACGATCATCCTCTTTCTTCGAAAACATTCTGAACCTGTATCTCCACAGTCACACTCATAAGCAAGCATCTCTGAACAGTATTTGACCCACACCAACATCCCTGCAGCCTCTGGTTGCTTCCTTAGATAGCATACAATAAACACACTTTGTGTTTCTTTATAGCTTGTGCCTGGGAAAATCAGAACTGAAGGAGACAGATGGAGCACCTCAGGGTAACCTATCCCATCCTGTCTGGTATTATTCATTCATAAAATAAAGAGGGTTGCCAAAGCAAATAGTTGCAGTTTCACTTGCAAGGAACAGATTGAAAGATAAGGGAAGGCATATGACATCCTGAGGTGATTTTTGTTTTAACAGAAGAAAATGCTTCAGTTTTTTTTTCCTCCAGGGTATCACTGTTATTAGGAAGACAGAAGAGACCTACTCAGGATGCCAGTTTTGAGGCGCAATCTTAGACACACTTAACCGAGAGTGATCTTCATTGAACATAATGAGATTTAATTTCAAGTAAATATGCGCAGGATTGCACATCAGGGCTTTCTCCTTCTTTAAAGATTATTAGATTTTCACCACGGGGGAGAGAAAGCACTTTTGGGATTTCCCTCAGAGGTGTCGAAAAGCCCTTTATCTTCACAACAAGGCTCTAATGGAGTTTTGAAACCACAAAATACCAAGTTGTTTTGTTCGGGGTTTGTTTCCCCCCACCCCACCCACGAAAGATACTCGCATGAGAAGAGGGAAGAGGAAGCCAACCCGTCCCATAATTGTGTCCTGGGGTTTACCTCGGATTTGGGGGGGGGGGGGGGGNTCGGATTTGGGGGGGGGGTGGGAGGACAAAAAAAAATATCAAAGCATCATGAAATAGTGCTCCATTTATCTCCCTGCATTTTCTCTAGTTTTAGTGCCACAGCCCAGGGTAGACAATTCAAGTTTCCCAGTAGGGAAACCAACCCTTCTGTTTTTGTAAATTCACAGCGACCCGCACGACTATCAGTAACCATCTCAACGATAAGGGAAAAAATATTTTAGTCGTGTTGGGTTTTTAAAAATTTCCTCAAAAGGTCGAGAAGGTCTTTTAAAAAGTTGTCCTCGCCGCCCCCCGCGGCTGGAAAGTTTCTCGTCCCAGACTTCCCCATCTGATCTATGTCCCTCTTTTCGCCCCTTTCCCCGCCGCCCCGTTTGTCAAAGTGGGGTACCTCGATATCCACGGGGTCTCGGCTAAGCAAGCGATTCATACTTTCCCCCTTTCCTCTTTGCCGCGCCAAAAAAAAAATAACCCTGAGAAACCGAAAGGATAAAACGAGCAACGCCTGCAGGAACGGAATGTACCCGAGTCCCTTTCGGAGTGTGTGCTTGCGCGGGTGGCTTTATTTGGGCTGGAGTTGTTGCTATCTTGCCTTGGGTTGGGAAACGCGTTTATTTAACCCCGTCTTGCCACCTATTTGAGCCGAGTTGTAGGTATGACTCAAGGCTAGTGACTGACGAGTCGGCAGCTCGGGAATCTTTAGGATACCAGGCGTAGATTAAAAAAAAAAAAAAAAAAAAGACTAGCCTAGAGCCACATGCAAAACCTGTAGGTTTCGCAGGGTAACCAAGTTTGCGCTCCCGGTTTTCGTATTCCTTTGGATCTAAAACAAAGGAACGACCCATCTTTTGAGGCACTGTCTGGGAACAAGAGAACGACAACGATTTATATCGTCCGTTCCGATGATCAAATCCCGTGTAGGATTGGCGGAAAAAGAGGGGAGTGGGGGAAATAGGCAATCACATCAAATGGATTAGGCACATTAAAACGCCAGAATAGGTAATAATCAAGTATTTTGCAGGCGTCACTTTTTCAGAGGGGAGGAGGTGGAGACAGTTTGGCAACCGAAGAGATGATTGCTAAATTGCGACAGCCGAGGCCGTGCACGTCGGAGATTAGGCAAAGGCAGAGTTGGGCTAGATCCAAAGCAATCAACGCGGAGCCTCCCAGCGTGCTCAACTCTATTTAGGGAAGCCAACTTTGCGTGTTGCTCTGTAATTACTGCGCCACGACGGGAGACAATTCTTAGCTGGGCAATGGCCAAAGGTTTTGCCTGTTGAATTTCTGCATGTCAAAAGGTCTTCTGTTTAGGGGACAAAAACAGAAGTCCCCAAAGGAGGGAGGGAAGACTCCTTGAGGCTGATCCCATGTCCAGAGAAGTTAGGTCCTCTCCAGGAAGCCATGAACGGGCAAGCCCAGAAAAATGTGCAGCAAAGATGTCCACCTTGAGGAAAAGAAGCTCTCCGGTGAGGACAAAACAAGCATCAGAGCAAGTTATTCAGATGAGGGGAAAAAGCCAAATGCTTGGCTAAGTCGTTCATCCTGCATGCAGCAAGTGACTTTCCTCACCTTGACAATGTCATTGATGACGGAATATAGAAATTTCCTGTCCTTTCCTTTTCCAAAATATCCTGGAGGTGGAAAAGGAGAGAGTCTCCTTGGACAATTGCCCTTGCTTGTAATCTCTCAGACAGTATTATTCATGATGCAAATGTTTGGTGGGTCAGTACAGTCTGCTGTGAATCATGTTAGATGGGTGGACAGTGTTTTTTTTTTTTTTTTNGATGGGTGGACAGTGTTTTTTTTTTTATATATATATATATATATATAAGGAAAATGTTCATTTAAAAGAATAATTATCATTTATAGGAAAATGGAGTGCTACTGTTTAAAAAAAATGCTTCGTATGTCAAATGAACAATTATAAACACTTTCAAAACTACCTGTATGTAGCAGCTAACAGCTAAGAAACTGATCCAGCTGTGTGAAACTGATCCAGCCTGAATGCAAGCTGAAACTGCAAGCAGAGGAAGTACAAAAATAACAATAGAACTTATGTTAGCAAGGAAAAAGGTGATGGTGACTGTGTTAAAATTCTTTGAACAAAGGTAGAAGGGGCTTTTAAGAGAATTAAGTAGGATGCTGTGTCAAAAAGGGAAGGGGGAAATGAACTTATGTATGGGGATAAAAGCTGATCTTCATGCTTTGTTCTGTGCCCACTCTCTGTGCCACCTGTGTTTGCAAATATGTGAATAAACTTCTTTGCTGCTTTCAAGTTGTTTGGGATAGTTCTCTATGCAAATGTGCACTGTTTATAACAACAGGATCTTGGTTTTACTGCAATAGCCAAGTCTATACTTTGAGGCGTGATGACTCAGTCATTAAAAATGATGGGTGGCCAGCTTAACATGACTTGTGTCGGGGCGCTTGTTGCCCAAACACTCTGCCAGCAAAAAGGGGCTTTGGAGCTCCATTTTCAGCTGGAACGGCCTCCTCCAACTCTCTGCCAACAAAAATTGAGATTGACAGGGTTGAAGTCTGGTAAAGGCACTTCGGGCTGTCCTTTGCTGTTTCCAGGCTGGCTCCACGGGCCAGATCTAAGCACCCTGTGGGCCAGATGTAGCCCGCAGGCCTTGAGTTTGACACCCCTGCTTTAGCACATCTACCTGTTGCCAAATGTAGCCTGTCTGGCAAAACAGACAACCCATAGCATTTGACCAAATGGGCTAAAACTACAGATAAAGGTAGTTTCTAAGGAGAAAAAAAAAGTACACTCCATTTTTTTAAAAAGTGGAAGAAATTTCCAAGCTTTATCAAAGGTTCAAGGAGCAAAGGCAATCCCCATCTCTCAGCTTTTGCCAGAAGGCTTGGATCATAAAGACATAATGCATATTATTTTCCCTCTTAAGCTTGCTGTCTTTTTATGTGTGACTCATCTGCCTCCGATATTCCCCTGGCGATGCTAAGAGTAATGACCCACTTGATCTGTATAACAGCAGAGCTGGAGAAGGTTAGACAAGGAGGAAGCAAGCAACCAGTATTACTCATTGACCAGGTTCACATAATAGACCGAGGCTAAAGTGGGACTGCATCGTTCAAGACTTTCACCTTTGGCTATAACCCTGGCTAGAAAACTGTTTGGAAGACAGCTAAGATGAACCTGGTGGTTTATTGCTTTGGACATCTCAGGTGACATAAGTCACACAGCCACAGTGTTGCACTGACCTGTGTTTAGGGTTTAGCATTTTGAACAGACCTGCTTGTTCAACTAATACACTTTAAAATACACTGCTCAAAAAAATAAAGGGAACACAAAAATAAGACATCCTAGATCTGAATGAATGAAAT
>BHFT01063428.1:0-35319 GCA_004320025.1 Laticauda laticaudata
GGGCTTAATTTGATTTTATGCCAATAAAACATGGTGGGGCTTCCTATTGGTGGAGGCCGTATTGTTGGAGAAATACGATAGTAGTAACTTTTTAGTATGTAGAGAGTAAGGAAGATGACCTTTATGGAGATATACAGGATTGGTCACCTAGGCAATAAGGACTGAAGCTTATACTTCCACACATATAGCAAGGAGCAGGAAGAGGTTCAGAACAATCATACTTGAAAGATTCTGTTATTATAGTCATTCTGAATACAAGTAGTTTTAGCTTTCTTGTGGAGCTGATTTTCTTGTCTGGTCTACCTAATAGAAGTGACTTAGTAAAAGTTGGACTTTTACTTGGACTTGGAGTAAAGCAAGGAATGGAAAGCAACATGGGTCAAATATAGATTTCAGCAGTTTTAGGTAGATAAAGAAATGCAAATTCCAGGTTAATTCAAGATTATTAAATACTGATACTGCATAGAAATCACTTATACAAGAAGTATGGCACAATACGGAATCCGTCTACCTAGTAGATACAGAAGAAAATCCAAAGCACCAAAAAGAAAATGACCAAGGTTGCATAAGTCATGAAAGGATGCAACTGAAGTCCTTGATGAATTGGTTGTACTTTATTACAGAAGCAACATTCCTAGCTACAATTTAGGATAAGTATTGTCACACCAGCACCAGCAATATTACTATAGACATAAGATTCTTCTAGCATTCCATGATTAACTAGTAGTTCCTATAGTAATTCCTTATTATACATTGTACTGAAGTGGGAAAGAGAAGTTGAAACTCTGTTGGTGTATCTTTTTTGAATGTTGTTTCAAGAATTATCTGATAGAGTCAATCTTACAGAGAAACTAATGCTTTCTTTTGTACGCTACCAACAAGAAAGAAAAAAAAGACCTAGTGCATAAGGCAGCTCTTGTGTGTTGTGTTTTGTTTGATTAATCAGGGAAACTCATGACTCTTCCATTGTTAACTGGTTCCATTTTTATTCCAGTACTGAAGTTCAACAGTATTTTTGTGTTTAGCATACCCCAACAAAGTTTCTCAAGAGAAATACTAATTAATACAATGATTACTCATAAAATCTGTTCAAATGAATGGATAGAAGTTAAACCTGACTATTGGTGACCAATTTGATCTGAATGCTATTTACACAATTGAGAAACAGTAATTAATTACAGTAATTACAATGTAGTATTGTTTGTGCTTGTGACACATGTCATGTTATTAAGAACTTACGTGTTCCTTATGTTGGAAATCTTTGGATGACAAATCTTTTACATTATTCAGACTGAAGCATTGTTATCACAGCAACTGCTGTATTACATTTGGTTTTCTAAAAAGTTTTTGAAGAACAAGGTATCCAACGTAAGGTAATTAAACAAGCAATTTAATTAATGCACTGGAAAGACTCTGCCTTAGGCTTTGCACAGCCCAAAATTGCTTTTTTTAAAAAAATTAATATGTTTCAGGAAAGAACAATGGGAATACTGTATACCCACTTGCAATCAAGTTTTTGTCTGCTTTGTGAAACACAGTGGAGCTTGACTCTGTCAGCCTTTGAGAAATACAGGAAATGATCTCTCTCAAACTCAGGCATTTCAAAGTACTTACTGTGGTACCGATGTGCCATTTCAAGCATGGCTGGTATTCAGAGATATTTTTTTTTCCCTTAGTACAATTTCCTCAGGATAACAAAAGTTCCCATGACTCTATTCAACTTCTGCAAAACAAACGCTGATTCACCACAGGCCCAACTCAAAGGCCTACCGACCATCATCACCACCTTTCTGCCCGAAAACGCTTGAATTGGAAAACAGAAACACTGTAGGCCCATAATCCTGTACATGAAGAAACTTCGGTCCTGCAAATTAAAACTTTTCTCTCCCCTGACAGGGTAATAATACCCAGGAGCGAAGGAGGAAAAACAGCGCCCCTTCCGCCTAGGAAATATCCAGTCCGCCATCCAGTGAAAAGCATCACCAAAGGGAAAAACGCCACCCACAGCCCAAAGGCCTGGAGGGAAAAGCGGCTGGAAGGCAACGAGCGATCCTTGTGGGTGTAAACTCCGGCGCAAGCCCTGCGGATTCCTGTTTAGTAACTCTTTTCCTGAGATTCAACAAATGGTCAGAACAGTGCTTTTTATTCAGATGAATCCAAGCCAGGGAGACAATAAGAAGAAATTCACCCGATTCTCTCTCCTCGCTTCGTTCGTCCCCCCTCGAGGTTGAACTCCGGGGGCAAAGCGACAAACCTTCCCACGGCAAACCACCTCGGGACAGGTCGTTTCCAAAAACGGGGAGCAAAACAACCGGACTCACGCTTTATGAGCTTCAACAACTCGCGAGTTTGCGAACAGGGACCTCGCGGACATGACCGAGGTCTTCCCCACCCCCACCCCGCCACCCCAACCCAAGTGCGGTGGCTTGGCCACCTTTTGGGTGTCGGTTGGGAGGACAGTACGGCGGGAAAAGGGGCGCATCGGGCGCTTCCCATCCAGGCTCTCAAATTAGGTTGGAAGAGTTGAAGCCCCGTGCGCTCGCCTGCACGTCGGGAAGCGCTTAGAACGCGAGTCTGGGATTCTCCCCCCCACCCCCACCTGGCGCGCCCACCCTCCCCCGCCCGCGCACCCCAAACTCCGCTTGTCTCTAAACCTTCCGTGAAGAGGAGATGACAAGGGCGACTTAAAAACAAAGAAAGAAAGAAAGAAAGAAAGAAAGAAAGAAAGAAAGAAAGAAAGAAAGAAAGAAAGAAAGAAAGAAAACGCAAGCACACGCCCACATTCTCAACAGGTAAGAGAAGGGGAAAACAAAACAAAACGATTACCTGGAGAAGAAAATAATCCGTTCGGAAAACCGCCCAGCCCTCGGAAGACGGAAAGTGGAACGGCCTCCGGAGACAGAACCACAATTTAAGCAGAAACCGCGCCTCTCAATGCCCGTCTGAGGTGGAAGGGAGGGCAGCCCCTGTTCTGGAGCCTTTCCTGACTCAGCCAGCTTCCTGTTTCAAGAGGAGGCAGGAAAACCAACCTGGGAGGCGGCTTTTTCTCAAGGGCGCGGCCGCTCGGTCGCCGCAAACAGGTAAGCGCGCTCCCGCCGCTCGCCTCCCTCCCGCCCGAAAGGAAAGGAAAGGACCAGGCGCCGGCTGGAAGAGCTTGCGAGGCTCCATGCCCGGAGAAAGAAGCGCCGCGGTCTCCCGGCTCGGCTTAGCCTCCGCCGCGGCCCAACCACAATTGCCGCCGCCGCTCAGCCAGCCGAACAAGAAAGACAGAGAGGGAATAAGACCAGGAAAGGGACTGGCCGGCTCCAAGGACGGGGTGAGACGGCGAAGGGCCCTCCGATCAGGACGCCAGAGGGGAAGTGGGACTTCCCGGACGTCGCAGTTCGCGCCCTCAGACCCCACAGGGGGTTTGTTATTCTGAGGGCAAGGCGTCAAAAATGGGACTACAAAGCCCAGAAGCTGCAGAGAGCAATTCGCGCCCTCAGACCCGACAGGGGGTTTGTTATTCTGAGGGCAAGGCGACAAAAATGGGACTACAAAGCCCAGAAGCTGCAGTTACCTAACTACCCCGCCAAGGTGTGTGCTAATTTCGGAGATTTGGATCCATCCTCGGGTTAGGTCCTTGCAATGAAACCTCCTGATCCTATTCGAGCCGTTGGCTTCGTTTGCACCCCCAGCCACCCCGTTGCCTTCGTTTGCACCCTCTTTTTCTCAGGCGATGTTTCTGGATTACGGTCCGCAGAAGTGCAGACACGCGTGTCCCTGCACACGGGCCGCCTCTTTTCACGTGGCATAGGGGCAGCCGCGGAACCGTGACGGAAAAAGGTAACCAACGTGCAGTCCGAATGGCATCCAGCATTTCGCGCTGGCCAGCAAGTAAGTTCAGCTCCCCCCTCCGTGGTCCTGACTGGAACAGGAAATACCGGTTCAAAATAAAACTGACAAAACGCCAAGGAAGTCGAGTCCGCGGTGACACTGGGGCATTCGTCATTGTGCGGCTTTTGTTTGGCTTCAGCCCAGCTGGCAGTTGAAACTCTTGTGAAGGGATTGAGCAAGTTTGAGAGGGACTTTGCAAGTCTGGATATTCACTTCCAAGGCTGGTTTTTCAGCCTGACAATCAAGTCAGGCGATCAAGTTTGGAATGCAAAAATCCAGGTGACCCTTGAAGAGCAGCTAAGGTGTAACTCTTGGCTGGCATGACATGTCGACCTACCTCAAGAAAGCAAATAAGTGTTTATTACCCATTACTTTTGTGTTAAGTTGGCTGCACAGGTAGAACAAGCTGAATAAAATGCAAAGGTGTTGAATGAGCCTGGGGTCTGGATCTCCAAGATGCCCTATGTTTTATATCTCAGTGCACATACTGGCTAACTTTGCTTGACAACATTGTAGCTCTGGAGACATAACATGAAGATCTGGAATAATCTGGCATCATATTTCCATAACCTGAGAAAAAGAGTCTGCTATCAAGATACAAGCAAATTATATTTTTTGTTAAGTGTGGTTGAATAGTTCTCAGTGATAGAGTGCTCTCTTTCTATTGACAGTTCTTGACTTACCACTGATTATTTTACAACCATTTAGATTTGCAATGGTCCCAGAATGGGTGCTTTATATCCTGTAAAGTACTTCTGGCCATTGTAAAATGTCAGACATACATTCTACATGGTCATGTGACTGCACTTCCAGTGGTGGGATTCAAATTTTTACTACCGGTTCTGTGGACGTGGCTTGGTGGGCATGGCAGGGGAAGGATATTGTATGTGTCATCTCCTGTCAGAGGTGGTATTTGCCGGTTCTCCAAACTACTCAAAATTTCTGCTACAGGTTCTCCAGAACTGGTCAGAACCTACTGAATACCACCCCTGCTTTAGACTATTTTTTAATCAAATTTAGAAATGACCCATTTCCCTCAGAGGGAATCTTGGCAACTGGCTCATATTTATAACTGGTTATAACATCCCATTCACATGGCCATGATTTGTGACCTTTTTTGCTGGTTTCCAGCAAACTACATTCAATTCGGAAGAATGGGTTCACTTGTACTACTTGCTTATCACTCTTGTGATTTGTTTAATGACTGTCAAAAAAGATGTCAAAAAAAAAAACAACCAAACAAACCAGGTCATATCATGTGGGTGCCTCAACTTAAGACTGCAGTAGCTCACAACCATTTCCAGTTCCACTTGTGGACTATGTATCATTCAAATGAGTTTACATAATATACTATGGCAAATGTCCAGTGTAAGCACATACCCTTGATGTATCTCATAACACCCAAATCTTCCAAAGATGATAACATTGACTTTTATTAGCCTCAAATTATTCCTCACAGAATTATCAGCAAAGCAAATGTTGAGGAAGGAGTTCAATCCACTTCATGCCATTTAACTTTGATCTACATGATGCAGTCACATTCATGAAGATTCAGTTGTTACCCCTAATGGGGTCTGAATTTGATGTGTTTAGGTGATTCAAGATACAGTGGTATTCCCTACAGCAGGGATGTCAAACTCGCAGCCCATAGGCTGGATGCATCATGTGCTGGCTCCAGCCCCGCCCTGTTTAGCGAAGGGAAGTCCCAATATGTCACGTGACAACATCGTGACGTGAGTTTGACATCCCTGCCCTACAGCTTTCCTCTTCTTAAATCTGTCAAAAGGCAAGCAGCTAATAATGGGCTTGCCTAAACAAATCATATAGTTTGTGCAATATTGGAATCACCTATATTTCTTAGGATTCAACCTGTTTAGTGAGGATTTCTAATTGCTTTGTAGAACTACAATAATGTTCAAACCTCCATCCCGCCTTTTTGAATGTCCCCCAGTTCCATTAATAGTGCGAGTGATCCTGCACATCTGAGAGATCCTAAATGTCCCAGGTCCACAAAGGTCACAAATAGAAACCTTTTTGTGTTTGTGTTTCTTTTTGCAAACCTTCTCTTCACGTGCTCACCAACAATATCTGGATGCACTGGGGAACAAAAGTACACTGCGATACTGTTAAGAGATCTATATCAGTCGTATCAATCACGGTGCCTTAAGATTTTGTTTCCTTCTTCCTTAGTTTCCTTAGGGATAGACTTCCTGTCATTGTGCTAGCTCAATGCTCCCATTTTGAAACAAGAAACTACTAAGGGATATCTATAACAGAAGTATTCACCATCACCATTAGAAAGTTATCTGAGGGTAGTACTATACATTGAAATTACAGATCAAAAAGATTATTGTCAAATACCGATGATCAGAATCCATTTATATTCTTTTTAGTGCAATTTTTTTTTGCTTGAATAACTAATTTCTAAGACAAAAAAATGGGTTTTTTTGTTTCCCGGAATCAAGAACAATTGCAAAAATCTCACTTATATTATCAAGAAGATAGAACATTATGGACGCTTTATAAACATTTATCGCAGTCAGTGTTTCAGAACTGCATTCATGACCCCTGAGAATTCATGGGGCTTTTGAGTTTTTTCCCTGCCTATCTTTTTTTTCTGCAAATCTTGAGGCTTCTTCCACTTTCCAACAGCTTCCCTCATTTTACCCATGTTCGGATCTGGCAATAGTATTAATAAAAATCCAGAAGTGCTCAGTGTCAGAAGAAATATTTAACATGTCTAACATTTGAAAAAATGCAGAAATCCAGAAGTTAGATGTGTTGTGGCACGTTTGCAACAAGTAAATAAGTGATCCTATCTCACTGTTCAAAAATGAATGGTGGCAGGAGGAACTTACCTTTTACTGTTGAACTCTGCCCTGTTCAGAGTACTATAAACATAAGGCAAGCATGAACATGATTCAAATCTAAGCAAATATTTTAAAAAGTAAATTTGAGAAGTAATTTGTTGAAGAACTAAACTCAGGGGTTACAATATTGGTTTAAAAAAGACATCTAACTGAAATAGTTTTGAAGTGTTATTAAAATAATTAAATTCTAAGGAGGGAGTGACCCGAATTTATCTTGGCTTCTTTTCTCCTCAGCATAAATGGAAAGCCATTTGAATACTGTTACTGATAGAAAAATGACTTTTTATATAGTTTGCTACCACTTTTAGCTCAATTGTTCAGGGACATTATGATTAAAGGGCACTGAGCTATAGAAACCAGGTCCCAGTTAAGGGAAAAAGTCCACAATATGTGAATCTTCTTTGCTACATCCAAAGCTTGGAATTGTCATGAGACAGAAAACAAACCAAGGCTGAGACTAGAGATCTTGTGAAATTCAACCGTCAGCCCCTATGTAAGTATCAAGAGCTAATTTCAGTTTGTCTGAGTTTGGTTTCAAATTTGCATTCCTTCTTGGGTTGTATAGAACTACAGCAGCCTCCAGTCTGTGAACAGAATTTGGCTTGCAAGCTTCCCTCCATAGTTGGAGAAGGTCCCCAAAAGCTTTGCTGTTTGTCCAAGATCCATGTATGCTTCCCATACTAAGTGGAGGCTTTCCAACCCAAGAACACCTTGGTCCTCCTTTGTTTACACTATTAGGAAATGCCATGTTTAACAATGTCTCTGTGAGAGGCACATATAAATAAGGTCTCAGGAAACCTGGTCCCTGCCTTTTGGTGCTATTTGGTCCTCAGAAAATTATTGGAGGTCAATCCAAGATTGGGACTGAAGTTCCCTATGTCTGGACTAGAGAATAAGATCTCATACAGGTTACAGATTCTCTAAATCTGTATTTTAGGACAATGGATTGAGAATAGTTTTTAAAGCAGCCATGACATTCTTCCAAAATATGCTTCAAAAACAATTTTTCAACTGCTTGGCATGGACCTAGTTTCTTCACTCATCTTAAAATGTAATGTTGCATTTAATTAAGGAGGATGTTACACTTAATTCCAGTTTTTCTATGCAGTTCACTATTAGTTTAATAATTTCCACTCCTTTTTCAAAGTTAAACATAAATTAAGGTTTTCTAATTATATACATGTAATAGGTAAGCTTAGTATTTCAATTAGTCTGTTTCTGATTTAAAAAAAACAAATATACCACAAATTAGATTCACTTTTGTAAGAATTATTGGAGTACTTCACACAAAGGCTACTTAGAAATTATTGCACAGTCGCATTCTATGGTGGGATATAATATGATATATTGGACATACACCACTTGATTATGGCAATTCCTCTGAATATTGCCATTATTATAAAAGTTACTGATAGTGAAGTAAATATATAGCAAAAGTATCCAGTTTGGCTAGCAACTCTTATGCAAATATCACACTTCTACAATTGGATACAATCTTGCAGAAATATTTCACACTCTTATGCTTGCAATACAAGAAAAACAAAAACATGTAGCATATGTATGTGTGTGTATATGTGTGTGTGTATGGTATTCAGCTTTGTTCAGGTATTATCCCACGTCATTGTAGTTGTGCTTTTAAAGTTGTAGCAAGGTTTCGGCAGAATCTCATCTGCCATCATCAGGCTTCTGTATTGTGTTCGTCTGTGAGTGAAAGTCTGACTCATAGACGAACTCAATACAGAAGCCTGATGATGGCAGATGAGATTCTGCCGAAACGTTGCTCCAACTTTAAAAGCGCAACTATAATGACGTGGGAAAATACCCGAACAAAGCTGAATACCATACATGTAAGTACTGTGAAAACTTAAGAAAACATATACGTATATATATATATATATTCCATTAGTGTTTAACAAAATAAATTTGAACAACATTTTGAGAATTTAAATTTGGACAAACAGGTTAAAACTAGTAAAGGAAGAAATGAGTCAAAGTCCAAAGTCTTTGGATTTTTATAGATAGCTATCAAGAATTAGGCTCTCCACCAGTGTGTGTTAAAGTTGATAAATCCAGTTCAATTGCTAATGCAAGTGAAAGTTCCTTTGACAATAGATCATGAAGAGAAATGCCATCATGAAAATAAATCCATTTTTTTCCAGACCAGTCATAACGCTTTGGGCCACTGTGAAAAATTAAGACATAAGAGAGCTAAAATGTAAACATTTACAAAATATAATGGAGCGTGCACAGAATAAAAGTATTGGTTTACACTAAGTTATAAAGCTCATAGATAATCTTGCTTAAAATGGGAAAAAATATTCTGTATTATTTGATAGAAGAAAGTAAAAACAAGGATACCTGACAAATTCCTAATTCTTTGGAAATGTAGGAATTTCACCAGTTATTATACTCATGGCACCTTCCTTCCTTGCTTTATAACTGGTGTATATCTCTCTAGCATAATCAAATTAAAATTTACTATTTCATCCAAACTGGCAATTGACAGTTTGAATAAGACCTGCAGCAATATTCAAGTTTGAATATCTGGTTAATAAGACCTCCTCCTTGTTTGTTTTTTAATCACTGAAATTTTAGTTTTTTTCACTCATTCTGTGACAAGAACTTTAAAAATTAGGTAAATGCTTGTTTTTATCCCTCCCCAATATTTCTAAGGTACTTAATGTTTTTTAAGCTACAGACATATTTCTTTTAGTCATTTTTTATCAAAAATTATATGTAATCTAACGTACGGCTGGCTTGAATATGCTTGCTTGGAAACTACTTGTAAAAATAATCAGCAGCAAATTTTACATATATACAAATGCTTTCTTTTATGCACAACAATTTGTACATCAATATACACTATTAAGTCCTGTAGAACCTCCTTATGAAAAAGTATGTAAAAAAGGCATTCTTCTGAAGAACAGTAAATGACTGTTTCTGACACTATTATTTGTACGTTGTATGCTTACAGAAGAAACAACCCAGTCAGCTACCTTCAGCATTTTATTTACTAATAGATTTTACAGACTCAAAGGATGGTTTATCTACTTTGTTTACAATCAAACAACATCCAATCAATAGTCTTTCAACTAAAACAAAAGCATTAGCAGTAGTAGGTAGTAGCATTCAGCTGACTTCATCTGGGCTTGGGAGTTTGAAGCCTCAAGTTAGCTTAGAAGTGATTGGCAGCCAGAAAATTCTAGGTAATGTGCTAAATAAGGAAATTTCGTTAGAAGATGGCATCAAAGTCTAGAATCTGTACAATCTGGAACTGCCATACTGTTATTTTAGAAATTTCAGAATGATACCTAATAAATGAATTGTGCATTATGGTGCTTTAGTTCAACTACAAATTTTCAAATCATTGTACCTATAAACTCACCTGATTGGAGAAGAGAGCCATATCTGTTTATTTGGTGTCTGTTTATTGATTACATAAGTTCCCATGTTTCCACCCAGTTTCACTGTTAGTACTCCATTCTTCAGAATAAAAAGTTTTAAAAAAAGGCCTTTGAGTTAACATTATTGTACAAGAAATTTTTCAAATATTAAGTAGAGGTACTTTTACTACAGTTAAAAGAATCACTTATATCACTGTAAAATGAGTACATTTCAACCAAATTAAACTATTTGCTTCATTTAATTCCCACTTTGCTTTTGTTATCCTACTTTCTATCAATTAGCTTCCAGGAATTTTAGACAAATATACTCTGGTTCTAAGTCACACATACTGTAAATGCACTCACATCTGCCCAATTGCAAATCATAAAATGGCATCTTACTTGTTACATTTTTTCCCATCTATGCCATCTTTTGGTCTCACAACATAATCCATTCAGTAAAAATCATGATCAGACTACAAGAGAAAAACAAGTGCCTCCAGATGACAGCCTATTTTTAATGTCCACAGTGCAATTATTTTTTTTCCTTTCACAGCTTAATAGGTTTAAAAAAAAAATAAAAGGGAAAACATAGAACTGTTGCAGAAGGAAAACCCTGGACCCTGCCTCCCCACCCCCCAATAATGTGTTTGGGACTTTAATCTGATAGTACCTTGGCAACATGACAGGGAAAGAGAGAAGAATTGTGCACACCCCCATGTACACACATTCATGTTATACCTCTCGTTGGTCACACTTTCCCAAAAGCATTAATCCAGAACCACAGTTGAACTGGGGGTGGCTGGGAATGCAAATTCTGAATTGTGGACAAGAGCAAATATTTCCATAGGCAAATTCTTTGATATATAGAATCATGGAGATCATGTGGGAGAAACTATATGAAGCAACGGTTTAAATTCAACTTTAATGCTAAAGTCATCTTAAAGAAACAACATGAAGGAATGACAGGATCTGCCGACGTAGCATTGTGCCTAAGGTTTCCAAACGATGCAGCACATTTGAAGGATGTGCATTTGTTCAGTTATGCAGGCCTTTTCAATTCAACTCAGGCGTTGGGCTTCAACTTGCTTGATTCCAAGTAAGCATGGCTTTTAGAAATACACTGGTCTGTGATATACCTGAGGGCTCCATAAAGAAGGCCAAGCAGTGATTTTACTGCCCTTGAGGAACACTGCCTCTGATAATAATTTTAGAATTCTGAACCTATAGGACAATCTCCCAATATTTTAAACCATAATTAACAACATATAGAAGGTTTTTAAATGTATTAACAACATATAAAGGGTTTTTAAATGTTCTATCTACAAACAGGTTAAACATTTACAAAAAAAAAATCATAAAAAGCAATAATAGCATTATACCCCAAAGGAGACATCATAATCTTTAGGAGTAAACGGTTTGTCTGCCAAATCCTCAAAGAAATCTGTTAACGATTCCAGTGTTTCCTCAGCAAGTTTTTCATACTTGGTTTCATCTAATGAGCTGTAAAAGTCATGTGAATAAAGATTCGCTCAAATTTACTTGCTGAAAACAAGAGGGAGAGATTATAAACATTCAGAGGAAAAAAATTCAGACTACTTGAAGATATTTGTTACTAGCTAGTGTTGGAAGCATTTCATAGATTTTATTAATAAAAAATGGGGGAAAGTTCATTATAGACCATGAAGAGAGAAACCAGATGAGGTTTAATTCTAGATAGGCCATTAAGTCATTTCTATTCATTTAATTTTAGCAACCATCTCATATAAGAATTCTTAGTCTATTACTTCTCAAAAAACATTTGGAAATGATATGAATATAGTCTATCAGATAGTAGCAATTACTTCTCCATGAGAAAAACCACTGAATATATTTTGAAACTTCTAGAAACAACAAATGGAACTTTGGATATATTGCCAAATTCCTTTTCTATCAGGAATGGAAAGTATTCTTAGCCTGGTTGTTCTTTTACTATCCCTGCAAGAGGAACAATTCATTTTCTTTTCTAGCTCATAAGGAAATTAATAATTTCAATAAAGAGCTGTCTCCCAGCAGTTAAGAGAATATATTCAGTACTAAAACAGAATCACCATTTGGAAGGACATCTGCCAAAAATGTTCTGGATGAGACTTGTAAATTAAGCCTGCATTGTCTCATGTAAGAATAAAATAAGGACAAGTTACTCAATATTTATTTGTATCCCGCCTTTATCATTTTTACAAAAAACTCAAAGCGGCAAACGTATTAGCTCCTCCTCCTATTTTCTCCACAACAACCACCCTGTGAGGTGGATTGGGCTGATAGTGACTGGCCCAAAGTGACCCAATCAGCTTTCATGCCTAAAGTGGGACGATCTCCTGGTTGGGAGTCTGGTGCTTTAACTACTAGACTTAACTGGCTCAATGGATCAGTAATGCTGCTAAATTAGTGATATTCCTAAAGTTTCAATGCAACATTATATACAACAATTAAGGCAACAGTTAAGGATACCTCCATCACCTGTAGTCTGTAAATAACAGACTTACCCTGAAGCAGAAGAGAGAAAAGAAAGGGTAACATTTAGCAAGGAGCTCCTTTAGACCAGAGTAGAGGACTGAAAAAATCTAGGAAAATGCTCTCTTCTGTCATCTAGAGGTTACAAAAAAAGTTATTTGGTCCTGCTTGTCAGATAAATGTTAGATGCAGCTCAACTAAGAATATTAATGCTACAAAAACCTGTGGTTTACTACACTAAATTGAGGACATGTGCTTTCAGTTAAGGATTCCTTAACTCTAACATACCCCAGCTTGTGTTGCCTCATTATGACAGGGTTTTTTGGGGGGGACAGATGAGGGAAGTCATCAGGCAGTTGCACCAACAGTGTATTCTTCCAAGAGGGTCACCCAAGGTGCAAAGGTCATCAGAGCTGCCCAGTTAGAGCAAGCAACAATAGAGGAAGGTGGATGATCACTGTAGCGACAATAAAGACATCATTTCATACTGCATCGGAGAAGTTAAATAGTAAATCACTCCTGTATTTTATCAAGTAAACCAGAAGAACACAGAATATATGAGGGGTCTTTGGTGCTCTCTTAGCTTGGTTGTTTTCCTGCAGAGGTTTCATTACCCAAACAAGGTAACATCATCAGTGCTTAATCTTACAGAGCAGATGAAGTAAATGCTGGATGGATCAGGTCTGATGGCACTCAACATGCTATGGATCTTCCAGAGTAGAAACAGTATTTATGACATAGACTGATTAAATCCTATGAAATGTCTGAATGAAATGTTTTCATTCAGAGAAAAGAAAATCTAAAAATAAAGGTAGCAATGCAGTAGAGCACAAAGCCTAAGAAGCACTAATATGGAAAAGCTCAACATGAAAAATGAAACAAACTCACTGTACACACTGACATCTTGAGTATCGATGAATTGAAACAGTGAAATTGGCCACTTTCAGTCAGAAAATCATACTGTTTAATTCTCAGACCATGAAATATCAAAAGACCTCTGTTGTTTTCATAGTCAGGAAGGTTATAGCAAAGAAAGTATTTTGGTACAATGCAGTTAATGATCAAATAACATGAGTTAGATTTTGTAGACAACCCTTTTTTGATCTATGATAGTTATCCAGATCTGTGATCCTGGTGTAGAGGAAGAAGAGGAATTAATTTTATGATCAAGTTCAATCAGAAATCAATAGAACATGCAAACAAGATGTGCTGTTTTTGATTGGGAACTGGAAAGACAATGTTACAAATATTGAGGAAAATGTAATTGAACTACACAAGCAGGAAACAGAAATGAAACAGGAGAATGAATGGTTAGTTCTTGCCAATCCAATTTCTTCATTGGTGTCTTTATCATCAGGTGGAGCAACAGAGAAACCAAATTGATGTAAGCAAATGGAAGAGCTCACTTAAAACGGCAAAGACATGGTGAGGAATTATGGAACAGATCACAAACTGCTAGTGTGCAACCTCCAAGTCAGGTTATAGTGGAAAAACAAAACCAGTTTCCACTTTATAATCTTGACAATATAATTACCATGTAAAGGAGAACTACAAAATCCTGGGCCTCATTTACAGGGAACCATAGGAACTGTGGAATTAAATCAAAGAAACTTTTTAGGATGAATGTGAAAAATATATTGCTGAAGACCAAGAAACAGAAGAAACCAACTGGATGAGAAGAGAGATGGTAAAAATTGCCTATAGGATAAGCCAAGGCTAAGAAAGGTAAAGGAACTGAGCAAAGAATTTCAGAGAGCTCGACAAGGAGAAGCATTACCACAGTATCACCATTGTAAAGACACTAAAATAGAAACAGACACAGAAAAACAACATTTTCCAAAAGATTTCCAAACTCAAAAGGATATTCCAATCTCAAACCTAGTTTGCTAAAAAATGTCAAAAACAATAAATAACTTATTCAAAGCAGATTAAACAAAAATGAGAGTACACTGAAATACCACATAGTAAATACTGATACATCAATATCCAAGATACCTTAAAAGATATGTATTCATGTTTGTAAGAACTGCTAGTACTGGAAGTTAAATCAGCATTCCAGTCATTACCAAGACAGAATGCTATGGGAATAACAAAAGAATCAAGAGAGGTTCTAATCAAAGTTTGCAAGCAAATCTGGAACAACACAGTTGTCAATAGTCTGAAAGACTTGAATCTACTTATCAATATCAAAGAATAGAGATTTCACAGATTGTGCAAACTATTACACAACATCCTTTCATTTCACATCCAAGTAAAGTAATGCTTAGAGTCATCCAAAACAGATGAGAGCCTTAGGCACAAAGAGGAAATACCATATGTTCAAACAGGTTTTAGAAAAGGCCAAGGAATAGATAAGTGACATTATTGCATGTGAATACTGGATACTTGAAAAAGTCAAAGAATGCCAAAAAAAAGTTAATAAGCACTTTATTGGATATAGAAAGGCTTTGAACTATGCTTACCATGTCAAGCCAGAGAATGTGCATAGGAAAATGGGAGTCCCAGAATCTCTCACATACAAAATCTATACGCATGACAGAAAGCCAATTCTGAACAACACAATCATAGACTGGTTCAAGTGGACAAAGGAGTGAAAGGCTGTATATTCTCCTTATTTATTCAATTTATAGACTGAAAATAGTTGACACATGCTATATTGATAGAAGATTAATATGTTTTAAAACTGGATGAAATATCAATAACTTCTGATATACTGATTAATCTACTTTGAAAGCTGTACGTGATTTGAAAGTTGTAATAATTAAAGCCAAAAAGCAGGAAAATGGAATTAAGAGTAAATATAAAGATGACCAAACCAATGATAATTGGTACAGTAAAAAGCCTTTGAAATAATAAAGAAGATACTGAAGTGCTGGATGGCTTCTGCTTTTTAGGATTGACCATCAATAGTGAACAAGCAGCAGTCAACAAAGATTTTAGACACATTACATAAAGATACAGCGACTTTGAGCTCATAATGCTGAAAAAAAGAAGGGTGGACTATCAGTAAGTTGGTGGAACTGAATTACAACAGTCACTAACTTATAACTGACAGACTTAAAAGGTCAAATAGACAATATATCATTTTTGACAAAGTTTATCTATGTGGATGCTAAGAGTCAACACCTACTTAATGAAAATAAATCACAATGGGTACTAGCTTTGGTTAATGCTAGCTCTGAGTGCTAGAAATCAAGTTCTGCTTGCTCAGTAATTTAGCCTTTAGAAAAAAATATATAACACAATACATTATCAACTGTGCATACAACATACCCTTTGTCTATGAGAGTTCCTGTTCTTCTTTCAAATATAAGTTGAATACTCTTGACTCTGTTTATCAGAACATGGTCTAAAAAGTATAGATGAACATCCTGTAAAAAAAGTTTCAACTTAAACAAGCTTTTGCCAAGATAGTGACATATAGATAGATTAGGACTATAATTTAATTATTTTGTGGATGTCTTTGATTTAATGATTTAAATTGTTTTATAATTTTAGAATTGTAAACTGCCAAGATCACTTAGTAGAAATTGATGAATGAATAAATTTTCTAGAATTCTCAGGTAGCATGGCTGAAAATAATCCTGTGAATTATATTTAGAGACATTTAGAGGAAAACTGTTTTAAAGAAGGCTAGAAGTAAATGCCACGACATACAGCTGAGGTCTATAAATGAGCACAACTCTATTTCAAATCTAAGTGCGTTTAAACACTTTCTATGTGGTCTTGGTGCACTCTTGAGTTTAGTTGTTTCTTTGCAGACATTTCATTACCAACTACTGTAGGTAACATCATCGTGCTGGAAAAGATTCACTTAAAAGCCATAGTGACTCATTTAGTGATAGTTGTAAAAATGGTCATAAAATCAAGTCTAATCATCTGACAATTGGATTTACATCACTCCAACTTACAACTAAAATCGTGATCATAAGTCAAGGACTACCTTTCACAATACCAATTATAGTCCTTGGAGTTGATTCAGTCCCACTATTTTTCCAGTTTCTTATCAAAACCCAAACAGAATTTAGACCAAGCTCAGTTAGAACAGGTCACCAGTAAAGAGGGACCCAGAGAACTGGGCAGCTTTGCTGGCTGGGGAATTCTGGGACTTGAAGTCCACAAGGCTTAAAGCCACCAAGGTTGGAGACCCCTGGCCTAGACGAAGGTGGTGAACAATCATGGCCTTTTTACGATGTCAGACTATCAATGGCCTCCATACCAATTTACGGAGAATGAGCTCTTCAGTCAGGGCTGCCCATCTTCAGCAACTTTAAGAACGGTAGACTTCAACTCCCAGAATTCCCCAGCCCAGCCGTGGCCGGAGTTGAAGTCCCCAAGTCTTAAAAGTTGCCGAGGTTGGACAGCCCTGCTCGAAGGAAAGGATGACAAGGCTCTGCGGCTGCCCTTCCGAGGCTCTGGGTCAAAACGATCTTTAAACTTGACCGCTTTAAGACTTGTGGACTCCAACTCCCAGAATTCCTCCTCCGGTCATGTCAGTTCCGGAATTCTGGGAGTTGAAGTCCACAAGTCTTAAACTTGCCAAGTTTGAAGGCCCTTACCCTGGGCGGATCAGGAGCGATCCCTTCCGGACCGAGGCAACGCCTACTTCGCCGAGAACGGCGGGAAATACAGTTCAAATCCTCCGCTAAGGTCTCCTTTCTTCTTGTCTCCCCCCGCCCGCCGCCCGCCGCCTCCCCAAAAGACGATCTGGACAAGTCCTGGTGTCCTTCCTCCCTCCCTCCCTCCGGGATGCCCGCACAAAGCCAAGCACGCTCACCGGCTGGCTGAGAAAGAAAGAAGCGGCGGCCGCCGCGGCCTCTTTCCTCCTGCCCGCGCCGTTGCTTAGACGGCGGGCCCCGAGCAACCGTCCCGCGGAGAAGACGCAGGCTCTCCCCCAGCTCCACATGTTGCCAAGCCGCCCGTTCGGGAAGAGGCCTCCCTCTGCCCGCCGCGAACCACAGAGAACGGCGGCCGTGGAAGCCGGCGAACGCCCGCGGCTGCCCTCTGGCGGTGCCTGAGATCTCTAGGTTCTGAGGTGTTTTAGCTTTGGTCTTTTCCAAGTGGGATTTCAAAAAAAAGAGATTTTTTTTTACACTAAAAAGACAAGAAACGAATAAGGTAAGAAAGAGAAGTAAGTAAAGAAAGAAGAAAGCAAAAGGGCAAAAAAAAATATAAGAAATTGTTCTGATTTTATATATTTACATGTACCCCACGTTTATTATTTTTACAAATAACTCAAGACAGCAAACATCTCCCAACACACCTTCCTCTCCTTTTCCCTTCAACAACAAGCTTATGAGGTGGATTGGGCTAAGAGAGGTGACTGGCCCAAAGTCATTTACCTGGCTTTCATGACTCAGGTGGGAATAGAATTCACTGACTCTAGTTTTCTTAATGACTGGACTAAACCTGCTCTTTTACAAGAGTTTTAAGTATAAATTTAAATTGAGGTTTACAACGTTGCTTTCATTTTTTTCTATTAATTATTTTTTCTAATCGTCAAAATCATACATTATCCCACTTTTTTCTGTCTCACACACGAAGTTCCAATCAGCATTAAAACGAATCAATGTCTTTTCTCTAATCAAAGCTGTCAATTTTGCCAGTTCAGCAAATTCCATCATTTGTACTATTCACTGTTGTCAATTGACTGCATGTCAATTTTTTCCACCATCATGCATAGAAAACTCACTGCTGTTTTTTTAAAGGTTCCATGGGGATTTTTTAAACAGTTTTTTTATCAATAAGTTCTTAAAAAAAAACATATCTGGCTTTACTTGTGAATAAAGCTTTAAAATCTTCTAAGTTCATGCATATATTTGAATCCGTTTTTTAGTGTTTTTTTACATGTCCACCATCATGATAAAAAGTCCTCTCTTGTTGTCTTTTACAACATGTGTATGTTTATACATTTTAAACATTTTTTTCTGGTGAAAAATATCAATGATACATCATTTTGTAAAGATTTAACATTATAACAATGTGAATTTCATCCATCCACTTATTCTCCTATCATTTCCTTTATACATTATAACCAAAATTTTAGCATATTTTATTATACATTCTTTTGCTTGTTCTTCCATTTTGAATTTTAATAAAAGCAATATACTTCAGCTGTAACATGTTCATCATTTGTACAAAATTGTTTCCTTTTTACAATATTCAAAACCATTTTTTTACTTTAAATCTCTCTGATAAATGCATATAAGAAAACCACTGATATTATATCCTCAAGTCAAATCTCATGATTTTGTTTTAAAATAATCCTAGGAAAATCCTGTTATGTCACCATAGGTTAACATTTCTGTTTATTATTTTTCTTGTATAATACAGTTATTGTGGTGAGAGCTACAGAGGTATTTTAGGACACAAGCTGAATATATATCTACTCCATCTTTTCAATGTGACACATCTAACAAAAATATTTTTAAAATCTTCATTAATTTTATTAATTCATTAATAAATCTTCATTAACCTTAACTTTATCATATCATAAATAGCTGTGCCTCCAAAACCTTAAATCATGTCCTTTTATTTCCAATAACTTTCTATTTCTTAGCCTCACCCACTCTTTCATCCAAACAAGCTACAAACTATAATTTCAAATCAAATAAGTCCAAACCTCTTTCTTTAGCATATGTTATAAATATTTTAATTAAATTTAATTAGAAAATAAAAATACAGAAAAATGTTAAGAAAGAAAAAAAGTATAAAGAGAAAGAAAAAAGTGGTGACTTTTGACTTTTTCAATGCAATAAAATACAAAATAACACAACTGCAAACTTTTGTTTCTTTAGCATCTTGTAGGGCAGGGGTGTCAAACTCGTGACCCGCTGGCATCATGTACTGGCCATACCCACCCCTGTTTTGGTGAAGAGGAAAAAAGTCACGATACATCACGTGACATGACTCTGCGAGTTTGACACTCCTGTTGTAGGGCCTTCCTGCCACATTCACTTGGGTTGTGTGACTTACTGCTACATGGTAACATACATGAAATAGCACTTTTGCATAATACAGAGAAAGTTACAATTTTTGTGACTGGGTTACTTGTTGCAATCATAGTTTAACCATCTTAATGTATTTTGAATATTTTATAGGGTTTACAAAACATGCTAAGAGCCATCAGTTATGGTGCAGATGGTTCATTCAATGTTCATCCCAGTTGCCTGGGTTCACACCAAACACTGAAACATAAAGTAAACATGTCTTCTTTCAATGTGCTAGGATAAAATGTGGTTGGCTTGTTTGTCATTCTGTGTATTGTGTGCAAAAAGAAAACCACCATTTTAATTACATGTTCTGTGCCTAAACATATACCCTTACCCAGAGCTAAAATCCTGTTCAAATTAGGTCTGAAAACTGCTGCTGTTTTCTCTTTGTGCTCTGCTTGGTTGTTGTTTGCCTTCCTTATGCTAAGTAGCCAGACTAGAATAATTACACGCATTGGAAAACATTCTACAGCATATTGATTTTGCTCTCAGATTATAGGGCCTGGAAAAGTAAACTAGGTTTCTGAAAGGCAGTTTTGTGAGGCACTGAACACTGCACACACAACATGATTTTACCTTGTTGGAGACCTAAAACTCTGCAGTTGTTTCATTTCACAGCTGATAGTTAGCTGTTAGTGGCCATTCTTTTTAGGTAAGGAAACATGTCATGGGTCATCTAGTATTCCTTTAAAAAATATTTTGGAATAAATAATGTGCTGTAGCTTTGGAAAATCAAGTCGAACAAGTTCTGAGAATCATACAAATGCAAGCTAAAGACTCTTTGTTTAATCTCAGCTCCTGATAACTACACAGTCAATCAGTAGAAGTGGTTTGCCCTCCTTCCAGAATAGTTTTCTGCAACCTATTGAGCCTATGCCTGTGGTTCTAGGGCCTCTCAGTAGTCTCCCAATCACAAATTGATCGGTGACAGTCCTGAAACTGGTTCGCTTTTACACCCAAATTTATCCAGCTAGTGCCAAAACCAGTTGCACAGCTTGAAAATGTAGGATTGGACAGGAATAATTTCAATTCAGCACTTAAATAGTTCTTAAAAATAAAACAGGATAAGTGGAATTCTTCCCTCCTTTAATCAGCTTTTTTTTTTTCAAATAAAATGCTTATTCTACAGAGAAACCAACTGTTTAAATGCTGAGTGCTGCTTATTTTTTTTGGAGAGGCATAATGTAAATAGTCTGACTGGCTTAAGTGCCTTGTCAGAATTTCCTAAAGAATCAAGCACAAGGCCTTCCCCTCCCCCCAGGATCCTTTCCCAAACAGTGAGTAGACAACACCTGGTCTAGTTCTCACCTGAGTTCATCTGTATTTATAGCATGTCACAACGATACATTTATACTAGAGCCGAAGACTCAGCTAGTAGCAAAGTCTTTTCTCTTGCACGTTTTTTCCTTCACATGTGCTCTCTTTGACAGGCAGACTTTGTGCATGAGCAGGAATCTGCATTTTCCACTGAAGGAGTTTCCTCCAGGATGCCCCCACTACCACCAATGGTATGTGGGAATGATCTTGGGAGACAGAAGGCAAATGCTGGACAATCAGCATATAAAAGAAGGAGAGGAAATGTGGGAAGCATTTTGGAAGGGACCTTCCCCAGTTTCCTGGAGATAAAAGAAGAGTCAGACAAAAATACTTTCAGACACGCAAGATTGTGTTAATACAACCTTACAAGAAAGCTAGAGCTGGTATCCTGATTGTGCTTCTTGTTTAAATTACCTCGGAGGGCCTCAAAATCATGACAGTCCCTGCCAATCCTGTATAGCTGACAGACACGACTGCCTTTCTATGAAAAAATATTAACATGTTGGTTTGTTGATGATTCTAACAATCCAGAAACATAGAAAGACTGTTCATATCAAACTATTTCTATGATTTAATTCAAGGGTGGACATCTATGGCAACTTTATGACCTGAAGACTTCAATTTCCAGAATTCCTCAGCCAGTCATACTGTTTATTTGTTTATAAAATTTATTGGCTGTTCATCTTACTCTGGGTAAATCTGAATGACTTACAGTTACATATAAGTTAAAATGTAAAAGTTAAAATCAAACATTAAAACCAAAGACACAGGGGTATGTTCAAGTGGAGAGGTGGGATCTACTATTAATCAACCACCTCCATTGCGCTGTTCCCCCCACTGAGGTCCCAAGCCCACTGGCAAAACCATATCTTTAGGCCTTTATGAAAGAAAGGAGGGTTGGGGCCAACCTTACATCGGAGAGGGCCAAGATATTCCAGAGGGCAGGAGCAACAGCAGAATAGGCTATTGGTCATAAACCTGCCATAGTTGCCCACCCCTGGGTTAACTGACCATATTATGTAGTTCACCAGTACATCTGCAAAAAGCATTTCCAGCTTTGATTGAGATTTACCAGTATTTACAGTGAGACAGCACCACCATCCATCCTCTGCCCTAAACTGTTTCAGAGAGACATACAGTATGGTCCTCTCTAAATCCCGCTGGCCTGTGCTCTGAGATCCAGCCATCCAATTTATTCTTAGCAGGGGCGTCCTTCATATTCTTCTCAATTAAAACATGAGCACAAATGACTTAGCAGATGTTTTTTTTTATGTTGAGTTCTGGCAATGCCTTGAGGGAAGCAAGTAAGAAGACCAGAGAGCATGGTGAGGGGAAGGGGGCAGTCACTGAGTGAAAAAAACAAACAAACCAGAAGACACCCAGTTTATCCTTTTTTACTTCTAATTGAGATTGGCCTGTATTAAAATCAGGAAACACTAAGACAGTGTTTGGGGCCTACAATAGCAGAGCAGGGCAATGCAGCACTTCAAATTGGTAGGGAAAAAAAAAGTATTGGAGCTTTTGGACTGTTACCATAGCACTTGTCTGCAACTTTTTCAAGCACCTGCATTTTTTCTCCTTGCATTGTACAGACTTTCAGCTGCAGCACAATCCTGGGGAGAGAGATATCTGATCTACAGAGATGTAGGCAAGTGCTCCTTGTGCAACATGCCCTAGAGCTCCTTTCTCCAACTGTAACAATTGTAGCACAAGCTTTTGACCTAAATGCACGCAGCTCAACTATGAAAGCAATCCTTAATTTTTACAACAGCCATCTGTGCAGCCATGCTCACAAAACATAGAAAAGCCATAGCAAGCTGAATTGTGGTTTACTGAAATAGCCCAGATGCTTTGAATCATATAGAAACCACTGTCCTTGAGTTCATACAAAGCACTGACCCATAAACCAGCCAGGCATGTTTTCATCAGTTCTTCAGTGAAAAAACTACTTTTTTTTTTCATAAAGGAGATTCTGAAGCCCAGCTGCTCATTCTGAAAATTAGATGCATCAGCTGATGAAACCAATAAGCCACTTTTTAAGTCTTGGACTGGGAATATTTCTAGGGGCAGACAGAATGAATCCAAGATAGTAATAGCAATAAGCACTTAGACTTACATACCGCTTCACAGTGCTTTACATCCCTCTCTAAACAGTTTGCAGTCATCCTATTGCCCCCAACAATCTGGGTCCTCATTTTACCCACCTCGGAAGCATGGAAGGCTGAGTCAACCTTAAGGCCATCAGGATCGAACTTCTGGCAGTGAGCAGAGTAAGACAAGCATGATATGTTGGTGCATTATCATATTTTTTTAGGATTTCTAGAATAATCTTAGTATGGTTATGCTGACATTTTTTACATACATATATGCACAAACATGCAGAAACTTAAATTCCATGGACTGGGAGGCAAACCTGAGCCTTTACATACTTAATGTAAACTTTTAAATAATGTATTATGGCCACTTTATTCAATAAATAAATAAAGCAATCTGCATAAACAGATTGAAAGAAATAAGCAAACATAACATTCACTTGCAAGACAAGATTTCAGTTAGCAAAAACAGAAATCCTTCCACTTACATGAAATAATATTTTCTAAGCCATAAAACTATAGATCAAAGTGCCATGGAGAAAAGGTTACACACAATCTGTTCTACTGATTCATGTTTTATATTTCCCAGTAGTCTTCCATAAATGTTGTTTTTGAGGTATTGTAGCTAGGAGGAAAAACCTGTCTAGGCCATGTTTGCGTGCTATATAATCTCTTTCTATTTTTGGAACACACATTGTAAACACCGCAATCCTATGTTTCTACATACATTTTAAAATGGATATTTTTATATTTCTTAAAATGCTGTATTTTACCATCCAGATTCTTAAGTATTTTCAGATATCTGAAGCTTGTATTATTTTATTTAAGATTAATCAAAAGTCCTCAAATGGAATGAGGACTTATTATTTCCTCAAATAGAATGTAAATTACACACTCTTCTCCATGAAAAATAAAACATGAAATCTTATTTATTTTGATTTAGCATTTTGCTTTGCAATCATGTTGTGTGTAAAAAGCAGTTTATAGAACGTCCCCTTTCTCACCCTGTCTAATGTACCATAGCAGTCTAAAAATGGAATTTGATACAAATAAGACATCCATTAAATTTAAAGATTCTCAGCAATATTTATTTTGAGAACAAAATACTTTATTTGTCAATAAAACTATAGTTTACAGTAGAATATACTAAATAAATTATGTAATTTATCCTTTACAAGCAATATATCTAATCACAAATATTTCAAAGACAATATATGTACACAACATAAGGCTTTGTTATAAATAGCTTCTGTATTTCACTAATAAATAGTGAAAATTTCTTTATAGAAGATAGTTTCCATAAAGTTATGTGCAGACATACTACCTTTTGTATGAAATTAACAGATGAGCAATCATAATTCTGGGGGAAAGGGAGAAAAGCAGAATTGATTGATAAAGTAGTCACCACTGTGAAGATGGCTCTTTAAATAGGAAAGGCAGATTAGATATTTTTGTCCATGATCACGGAACACATGCAAATGAAAATACCACCTTCAAGTCCTGAAAAGATAATAGGAAAGTAGAAGTAGGATGGAAGGATGGAAGAGGCAAGGCTTCACAGTTGAGCAGGCAACAGCAGGCCATGATTAATTGTGGAATGTTTCCAATCTCATCTGCCGTGTCTAGGGTGGGATGTCTATTGTTCAAGAACTGTTGGATGATTTCTGTAGAGCTCTGATGATTAAGACTTTGTTTACCAGGCTTAACAAAAATTTTCCTCATAAATCTGGAGTGCAGAAAGTGCATTTGTTAAAATATGTTCATTTTCTTTCATCTTCTGTTACTGTAAAAAGAAAAAAATATTTTACAAAAGAACAAAATTCAGGAGTCTTATTTTCTTACACATGTAAAGCTGAAAAATGTTTTGCTGCCTTTGTGTCCTGCTTTTTGTCCTAAGATATAGATCAGCTTTTCTATAGTAACCACACCATGTTTTAATACTGCATGTTTATTATACAGTTGTAACAGCTAGCTGCTGCAATGATCTATTTTTCTTCTAAAAACACAAAATGGTACATATTAGAAACTATTTTTGAGTAATACTTTGGCAGTTAAAACTGAATCTCCAGTGGCACAATGATAATACTTCTGACATTTTTATGATCTGCTCTCAATTATACATATATTTGAAAATGTTGGTAACCGTCCATGTTTTATGGAATGAGTCACATAGTACATAATGTGCAACATAATTAGATACTGATGATACTGCATAATACATTATTTACTAACTACACATGAATAGCAGTATTGTAATACTCAATACACCAGAACAACCCTTTCCAGCCTGGCACCTTTCAGATATGATGGTACTATAATTCATAGAAAATGTATTCCTAACACATGTGGAGGTTAAATATATTTTATTTATTTAAAGCATTTATATGGCCCTTTTATGCTGAACTCTGGTGGCTCCCAATCAACAATTATCTGAACAAACCTCTAAAAAACAGCACAATACATAAATCTTTGAAAGCCATTTCATAAAGTCTCTAAAAATATAGAATTGTGCTTAATCTACTTATATAGTTAGCAATGGAAATACTGAATAAATTGGAGAAATATCCTTCAAATAATGCACAGTATACTCTATTGTAAAGTCGGGTATCCAAAGTCAGGTGGGGTATCAATATTTTAAACATCTTTAAATCAGTGCAGTATCAGATCTAAAGAGCTTTTCTATCTTAGAGAGGCTGCTGATATACGTATCAGAAAACATGTCAATCTAGATTTTTATCTCAGCGTCTTCTGGAGATTGTGATGCTAAAGTACACATAAAGGAAAAAGGAATGAAATCTGGAAATCTCTGAATGAGAATGTATATATTTTTGAGCAAGGTAAGGAATTAGAGAAAGAATGAATTTTGTTATTTACAAAAGAAAATGAAGCTTTTTACTGTTCAAATCTAAGGCCTTAAGATTACTTGGATGTGCATTGGGCATTACTTAAAAGTACTGATAGCTTCGCTAATCTATTTACTACTTATACTGCTGATGGCTACATAACTAACATACCTACATTTTAGGGACTTTATTAAAGGACATACAGATTTAACAGATTAATGTATTATGCTGTTTGATGTTGTTTAGGGTTGGAATGCTTATTTTTGTATCACCTATTAATTATATGAAAGCTATGATAGCTGGAATTGTATTAATAGGTTATAAATTAGTAGATCATGTTGGTAATTAATACTTGGCAATTAATACTGGTAGTTATATTTATGAGCCATATTTTTCCCATTTAAATATAAAACAGGAACTGTTTTATGTTTAAAAAGTTTTAAAAGCTTGCAGTTAAATACTGTAGTGCAGTTACATTTATAATCTAAAAATATTTTTTTTAAAAAACTGAACTTATGAAACTGATAATTGGGATAAGTAGCAGTACATTATTGCTTTGTTCTGAGCTTCCCTGGCAAATAGTAAGCTAGAAATTTTATACATACCTGTATACAGTGAAGGTAAATAAAAGATGCCTATGCTATTTTATCAGCAATAGGTGGCAGCATTGTGTTTTAAAAGACAACTTTGAAACTTGTTTACTCTTTCTTTGAAGCCTTAAGATTAGAAGGTTCTAGTTTTGGCAATAGAATTAATTCACTTAACAAAATAGTTGAAATGCTGATTATAATCTTGTGAAATAACTGATAAAGAGATTGTTGATAACATTATAACTGAATTATTCTATGCATGAAATTATTAAACACATGCATGATTTGACCTTATCCCACAAAGAACAAGCTTGAAAAACTGTTCAGAGCCAGTAATCGCTAGGTATAAACTCTGTTCAAAAGCTGCTCATTCTTAGTTAGTTTATCAATACCCCTAGTAGTGACACATATCACATCTGATGACGACAGAACTTGATAAAAAGGCCCTGACATTCTATGTTTGGCCATACATATCTAATGGCATTGAATCTTTAACTTGTTTTGTTCAGCTTTTTTATTTCACATTCTTTCTTCCCTCCTGTATGCCTTGAATTTATTGTAAGTTATTTTGTATTCATGCACAAAGATAGTCAAAATAAAAATATACTAAATCATCTTAGGGTAATGTTTTTCTTTAAAATGAAAGCAGGGATTTTTAACAGAATCTTGGCTGCTTGGATCAAGCTTTTCACCTAGAGTAACTGGGGTGGCTGTGTATATGAATGCTAACACTTGGACAAAAGAGCAAAAACAAAGACTGCTTATTGGTGATTTCTACTTTTTGTTGCTTTGCTACAGACAAACTCTGACTCAAGAAGAGACTGCTGTGTTTAGTCTATAAAAGTAAGAGACTCACACAGAGTTTGCTTCTCAAGATGAAATAATGAAGTTTTAATATAAGTCTTTCAGTGCATATAGACAAAATATTCTCTCTCTTTCTCTCTCTCATATTCTCTCTCTCTACATCCATAAAAAGAAATATATTTATTCACACACACACATACACGGCCTAGAATTTCAGCAGCTGATAGATTTGCAGCTAAGTAACACACTATTTATTCTAAGTATGGTAGTTACAATCAGCCAAAACTAGAACATTAAAACAAACTTTCTGAGCAGAGGGCTTTATGCTATCTTTTTACAGTTCCCCTGCAGGAAGCTGTTATGGTTAATAAAAATTAAAAATGGATTCAAATGTCCTGACATCTGCCATGTTGAATACAGAGGCGCCGCAGACACAGGCAAAAGGTACTCTGACATTACAGTATTCCTAAGTTTCCTTTCCCCTAGAATCTGTAGTTTTTTTCAAAAAGGTATATTTTATTTCTTAAAATATAATCATTAGGGGCAAGAAACACTTGCTCTTGAATACAATCCTAAAACAATTATTTATAGTAGTATTCCCAAACATGATCTATTTTAATGAATATGCAAATGGTAATGAAACACTCTGGGAAATTAACAGAATAATCTGTAATAATAACCAATCTGCTCGTCATCACATCCACAAGAGATGAAAAGAAAACGTCAGAGACTCTTCCCAGGTGGCCCATGGTCACTTTCATTAATAAGATCCTTGTAACACAAAGACTGTGCCTTCTGGATAGGGAATCGGAAGTGCTTAGGAGACAAGAACTGGGTGATGGGTCTGAAAAACTCTGATGCTTTACTTTGAAAACCATTTCTGAACTAAAAATAAATCTATTACCAAACAAAGGTGTAATCATCATGTATGGAGGTCCTCAAAATTTATGCATCCTGTATTATCAATGCTGGGAAAAATACAAAGAGATAGTTTGGCAAATACTTTACATTTTATAGTTTATTGAAAGGCATATTCAGGAATGAAATAGTTACACCATACTATGAACAGATTACAACACACAATGATTCAAAATCAAGTTGAAGGATAAATGCTTGAAAATATAATTAAAACATAAGAAACAGGATTGGACCACTTACTAAATATACATCCAGGACAGAAGCATTATCAGTCTCAGTTTCTGCCGTACTCTGTTCTGAAGTCAAGCAGATGGCACTGTCTTCTAAAGTGAATGTTGAACTTGAAGGCAACCCTTTACTGGATGAAAAAAGAATATACAGTAAGCCCTCATAAAATGAAGAACCGTTTTGGCCATTCCTGGCCTATTAAAGAGCTTTCTTCACATTTGTCAAGGTCTGGTTAATGCTGAGTTGCCATGTAACCCTACCAAGAGTTTTGATTAATTGTTACTTAATCAAAGACCAAGCCCTTCGGCATCCAGGAACTTGCCAGGCCTCAGTGCTACTATTCTCAAGCATTTTCTCTAGAAACACAATTTCCTGAATTGTGACTTGACTATATATTCCTAGCATGCATTATATTAAAATATTTAACAGGAACAATAGAAATGTTCCTTTGGATAATAAAAAAAATCTCCATGTAATTATATATCCTCATTATATTCCAAAGCTATAAAAACAACTTCCCAACATTATATTAGGGAAAAACCGGTCATGTATAAATTGTTGTTGGCAGTGTCATAAATAAACTTAATGTATTTATACACTATGATTTCCAGAAGTCAGCAGCCTAAAGGCATTTCTGCATTCTTTGTCTGTTTATACACACAACATCCACACACAACCTAAGAGCTGTTAATTTATTATAGTTATTTAGAAACAGGAAAAGCAAAACCTGATACACCCATAGAATGAGCAAGGCTCCAGAGTGAGTGATATGTTGTGGCTTTTCCTGTTTTATTCATCTCATGCTATAAATATATTATTACAGCTGTGACTGAATAATCTGTAACATTAAAGCATTTATTCATGTGTTTTTGCACAGATTATAATGATTCATAATTCAAAGAAAGAAAAATAAACAGTAACATTTCCATAAAAACTTGTATAGCAGTTACCCTTCTATCAAAATAGGAAGGGAAGTACTCCCATAACGTAATAGATACACATTTATGAATGAGCACGAAGGCAGTTCAGGCAGTTCTATATCCACAAGATTAGTTTGGCTTCACAGATAAATTATTGTGGCTTGAGCAAGATTCTTATTCATGTACACATCACTAGAGCAGGCCAAAGCTTCATCATGCCTTAAGAAAGTTAAGACTCAAGTCCAATGATCCAGGGGATGCCTAAAGTTTTTTCCAGGTCTAAAAGCAAACAGCTGTGGCATAAGTGGGCTTTAGAAACCATTATTTCCCCTTTGCTAGAAATATTGCTTGCCTTCTTCCACCTGTTTCTGATTTGCCCTTGTTTGTTGAAGCATCTGGTCTATACATGTTGGCCTGACTTTTACGTTTATTGTGAATTATTGGTTTTAGATATTTCAGATTATTTATTCATTAGCTTCCTAATACCGTAGTCATGTCTTAAAAAGGGTTGGGAAAATGTAATCAGTCCCACCTTAACTATGGCAACATTGTAAGCAGTTGTATTCATTTCTTTTTATTCCACTTTTTCCCAAAAGAAGCCACAGCTTTCTTTTCTCCACATTGTTCCCAAACATACAATTATTTGAGATAAGTTAGCCTAAGACCGTGTTGGCAAACCTATGTCACGCATGCCGGAAGTGGTATGCCGAGCCACTTTTGCCAGCATGCAAGAGCTCGCTCGGAAGAGCCCCACTGGGCATGCATGCACACCACCGCCGCTGCCTGACAGCTGATTGTTGCATATCTGGTGCGCATGCACAGGGGTGGTGGCAGGGGTGCGTGGGAGACACATGGAGGGATTACATACACATGCACAGATGGATGGCACACAAGGGTGATTGTGCATGCATGCACAGCTGCATGGCACAGTCACGCATGCATGCGCAGATGTGCGATGCACAGTGGGGGGAATTGTACATGCATGTGCAGAGATGCACGGTGCAGGAATCATGCACACATGTGCAGATATATGACACAAGGCAGAGATTGCATGCACAGGTGTGCAGTAGGGGGATCGCATGAATATGTGCAGCGAGCTGTGGGGGATCATGTGCGCATGCGCAGGGGTGTGTGTGGGCCCCCCAGCATGCATTGCCTTCTGGGTGTTGGCACGCAAGTGCGAGCACACAAGCACGCACGCAATTATTGGCATAGGAGCCAAAAAAGGTTTTCCACCACTGGCCTAAGAGCTAGAGACTAATCCAAAGTTACTTAGGATCACTCAATAAAAACCTCAACCTGGGCGTTCACAGTTCTAATTCATTCTTTAAAACTACATGGTCCTGGACCTTTCTTTTAATATTTTATCTAAAAATTATTATAATCTGCCTCAATCCCCAAAGGCTATGAATGAATACTAAAACAAGCAAAAAGGAAAAAAAAACCATATTGGCATGCACTAGCCGTGTCCACACCTGGTTTAGCAAAAGGGGGAAAAGTCCTGATACATCACATACAGCTCATGACGCCATGACCACGTGAGTTTGACACCCTTGCTCAAGATAATTAAACTGGACAGGCAGATTTGATGATCAATCTAAATAGGAATTTCTATTTCAAGAATCCTAAAGTCATTTGTAAATTTCCTCCATTAAGCTCCATTAAGAAGCTCAATATGTTATGAATAAATTAAATAGCCATCTCAGAGTTAAGGGAGAAATGAAGCTATTTTTAAAATGGCCTTACAGGTTGTATGTATCTTTCTCAATTTCGGGTGCTCTACCATAGGCTTGGGAGTTTGAGGGTTCAACATCTTAGCTTTTCCTAGCACTTCCCTCTTCTGAGCAGAGCTCTGATGTTCTCCTTGGGATCTGTTGAAGCCATTCTCCCAGCTTCGGAGTCACAGCCCTGAGTGTTCCTACAACCACTGGGAAGACTTTGGCCTTTACTTCCCACATCTCCTCTAGTTTGTCCTTCAGATCCTGGTATTTGTCCAATTTCTCATACTGGTTCTTTGTGATATTGCTGTCATTTGGCACAGATACATCTATCACCATCATTGTCTTTTAAGTCCTTGTCAAGTAACACAATGTCTGCTTGTGTTGCCAGTACCTGCCTGTCCATCTGGATTTGGAAGACTCATAGGATTTTAGCACTGCTATTCTCCATGATCTTCTGTCTATTCCAAGCATAGATTGATCAAAATTAATTCTTACAGTCAAGTGTATTTAGTTCATCACATACACATAGTCAAAGATATAAATGACAGATATTCTTAATTTGAATTGCAATTATTATTGGATCCTGATCTTAAACAGTATGCTTAGTAAGTCTGGAAATACATCTCCAAGAGAAATTAGTTTTACTCCTTTGTAGGAGGAGGGAAGCACAGTAGTTCAGCAGTTAAAACCTGAGCACCTCATCATGGGGTGAGCTTGAATTACTTGACCCAATCTTTGCCAACCTAGAGGTTCAAAAGCATTCAAATATGAGTAGATAAATACCGGTAGGTACCACGTTGGCAGGAAGGTAAAAGCATTCTGTGAGGTCATGCTGGCCACATCACCATAGAAATGTCTTTGGCCAGCGCTGGCTCAACGGTCTTGAAATGGAGATGAGCACTGCCCCCTATCTTTGGCAACTATTAGCAAAGTAGAATCTGCAGGGACTCCTTTACCTTTTTTTAAATCTTTGTAGGAGGCTAAGATAAGATCATGATGAAAACCATGTGAGGCAGAAAGTAACACTAGTTTGAACTTAGGAGCCAGTATGATGTTTCTTTTGAAAACAAGTGAGATCAAAATAGATGAATGGTTTTATAAAGAGTGCCAAATTAGATAAAAAAAGCAATGGACAATATCTGGGCTTCATTATTTACCTATGGAAGACATGTTCACAGAGCTCAAGTTCAGAATTTAAATTTGCATGGTAAATTGGTGTGAATTCCACTACATCGTGCAAATATATGTTCCATTACATCATGCAAATAAATCTTGCACATCATGGCAAGACATAAATTCCTAGTATTTCTTACAGCATTTAATACTATCAAATCCATCCAGTTCAGTTCAGTTTAACTAACAAAATACCCGTTTATATTTCCAGGACATTGCTGAGACAAGGTACTAACCAGGGGTGGGATTCTACCGGTTCGGATTAGTTCTATAGAATGATTCTACGCAATTCGGAGAACTGGCAAATCATGCTCCTGGCTGGCCCCACCTCTCTCCGCCCGTGCCTCCTCTAACTGCCCAGTCAGACCTTACCAGCACATGCCCAGCATCGCTGAATGTGTTCTCCCCGCCCAGTCACTCCTTAAAGTATTTTTTCTCCCTCCTGACGATCAGCTGTTCCAATGATCAGCTGTGCCAGGATCCCCCTCGCTGTCTTACTGCTTCACCCAGGAGGCTTCCCCGAGCTCAGGAGGCAAAAAGGGGCGTGCAGGGGATAAGAGGTGGGTGCTGTGTCCTGTTCTCCCTGCTATGTTTTTGCCTTCCTGGGCCCCAGGGAAGCTTCCTAGGAGCAAAAACGGTCCCCCAGGAGGCTTGTCTGAGGCCCAGGAGGCCAAAAAAAAAACAAATGGGGGGGATGCTGCAAAAAAAAAAAGCAGAAGCCACGCCCACCTAGTCACATGGCCACACCCACCTTGCCCACAGGATCTGTTGTTAAAAAATTTGAATCCCACCCTTGGTACTAACTCTATACTATGTTAACTGACTCTTCCAAGATTATTATTTTTATTTCAGAAAAATATTCACTCTTCTTCCTGGAAACATCTTGTTAACAATTGCTTTTCCCAGAAAACTTTTAAAATTGATGTTCTACTGAAATGAAGGAAAATAAACTCAGAGGGTTTGGGGAAATATTTTTCACAATGCTGAAAATACCTCACTTTTCAAATGACATTTTGGCACTCCTTTTAAAACCATCCATCTATCTTGATCTTACTTGCTCTCAAGGGCACCACCATACTGACACCTAACTTCAAATGAGTGTTTCTTGCCTTTGATCATCCCCATGTGTACTCCACAAAGAAACTTGAAGGGGCAAAGAAAAATAAACCATAAAAGAGTAGAAACATGGATGAAGAACACTGCCCTGAAAATAACTTTATGTTTCCTTGCAGAAAATAACTACTTGTTTTCCAATAAACTTAACACAGTTTTGTGGCATAGATGGCGTTCTCCAGGCAAAGCCATTTTAGGTTGTATAGTTGGTAAAATCTACCTATTATCCTTCGAGCAGGGGTGTCAAACTCAAGGCCCGTGGGCCAAATCTGGCCCACAGGGTCTTGGATCTGGCCCACAGGACTGCCTGGGAAACAGTGAAGCACATGGCCCTCACGAACTCCGCTTTTGGCTGCAACAGCCTCCTGCAATCCTCTGCCAGCAAAAATGGAACGCACATGGCCCTCCTGAGCTCTGTTTTCATTGGCAGAGCGCTTGAGCTATCATAGGTGGCCCCCCGACATGAGTGACATTGATCTTGCCACACACACCCCAGTCACACACACACACCCCGAGTCAAAGACAATCCTGATGCAGCCTTCGATGAAATCAAGTTTGACACTTCTGCATTAGAGTAACTTCTGATGTACCCACCATGACTCTTCAGCAAAAGTTACTTAAATTCAGGTACAATCTATAGCCACAATCATATTTAGAAATCATGAAAAAAATGTTGCTATTATGGATTTTTAGAAGCATCTCAAACACACAGTTGCATATTGTACATAGGAAATACAACATATTATTTTTTCTCTTAAATTGATACCTAAAAAAGATAAAAGCAAAAAACACTATTAATCCTTCAGTGGTTTTAGTCTAAATAACTTAGTGGAAAATTAACTGTTGCTAACACTAAATCTTTAATACCCAACTGGTAACTATTTTTTGTCCTAACACAAGAATATTGAATCTTTACTGAATAAAACCCTCCCTGTGTTAGCATGACATATTGACAACTACAAATAAGCCGCACAAAAGTTCTAGTAAGTTATTTATATATATATATAGATTTCAGCATGCAAGGAATATTGAGAAGTTGCTGTCCTAAGTAAAATTGCACTGTAACATCAATATAAATGTGGGCTACTCATACAAATACTGTCTGCAGAAGGAATTTTTACATAGAAGCAAATGTTTCAATGTAAACCAGAATTCTGCATTGTAAAATAACATGGGAAGTTCTAAATACAAATATACCAAAACAAGTTTACTTATGTCCTTGGAACACCCTTTGGCTATGAATCTACATTTATGTTACAATTATTCTTCTGCAGAACATTAGAGTTTTTACCAGAAGCAATATATGGAACTGATACTTCAATATATTCTACTCTACACTGTAACAAAATGGATTGCAATCAGACGTTCTTTTGCATTACCATATCTAGGTTAGAGCAGAAGCATGTCTGCATTACTGATATTTATTGGGGACAGTGGATACTGCCTACTCCAAGCAATACTAGTCCGAGCTACAAAGATGAGACTACTGCATCCTGCATTTTCAAGAAGGGAGGTGTAGGGGGCATGCTGACCTGAGGAAGTAATGCTTTTTTGTGGCAGCATAAACACTGTGATCAGCTTCCCAGTGGATATCAAACCATACCAATTTTCAAAAATGGTTCAAGACAGAATTGTTTTGGAGAACTTTCTCCTGACCTTATGTATGTCATCCTTTACTTTTATTTTTGTTCTTTTTGACTGTGCCTTTGCTGATGTCATTAGTTATATTTCATGGGTTTTAAGTGTAACCATGAACATTTTTTTTTTAATTTTTCTACTTACATTCCATAGAAATCACTAAGAATCAGTTTGGTTGCAATGGGACAGAAATGTGTTAAATAATCCTGACAGAATGTGGTCCAAAGGGTTGCTTTCCAGTCCACAGGAGTTGTGCAATTGGAATAATTTCAAGTTAAGCCCATGTCACAGTGAACCAACGGATGCAAAGAGGATGTAAAACGGACAAAAAACCTTGCCATCCGTTC